>PVKB01005532.1:0-12635 GCA_004027205.1 Ctenodactylus gundi | reverse complement strand
GCTAGCTTATGTCTGACGTCATCAGCCGACCCTGCTGGGCTCTGGTATTTATCTGCTGCTGATCTCCAACACTCTTCATGGCTAACAGCCCTTAGTGTTTTAGCTCTGTCTTTTAAAGGAATTGGTTTAATTCATGCTACTCAGATACTCAGGCTAAGAGTCTTACTTACTGTAGATTTACACATAGTTTTGACCTCACAGGGACCAACAATTGAATAGCAAGCAAATTCAATGGACCACCAAAGTGGGACTGCATTTATGTAAGGCCTATGCTATATTTCAAAGTATTAGCAAGTAAACACAAGAAGTCCTGCTAGAACCACCTAAAGTGCATGGACGGAGTGTCTCTCACAGAGCTTAGGAAGTATGTGACTTGTCCAAATTCTGTCATGCTGAATAGTTACAACTTAATTTTGCTATGTACGTGAAGTGGATGCCAAGCACCCATCTTCTGGGGGGAGGTAGGTTTTCCAAGATGGTGGCAGCTTTTACGGCATCTGGGAGTTATTTTGTTTGATGGACGTCATGTGCAAGGAGAAAATGGCTGTTCAAAGGGAGATAAAGGGGAAGGCTAGCTGTGTTCATCACAATCACAACCCTCTGGGGTGTAAGGAGTTTAACACTGAAAGTTGACAGGGGCCACTGATCGCTCCTTTCCTGGTCTGAGTGTCAAGATGATTTTTCTCTCTGCTGCACAAAAGAAGCAGCAGGATGGACTAGCGCAAGAAGAGTGGAGAAGGGAAGTGAGGCTGATAGCAGAGCGGACCTTTGGAACAGCCCAGAGAATGGCTATGAAGTGACCCAGCGGGAAGACAGAAGGGCAGGAACTCCCAATCCTTGCCAGGGGGCTAGGAGGTGGAGAAAAGACAAGTGAAGGCCAGGATTCCCACACTTTCACGAAGTAAAATAGGCCCTTTCTCCTCCTAGAGGAAAGAGACGCCAGGGTGAGTCAGGCCCTTTTCACTTGGCATAGTTATGTGCTTTCATGAAAATGTGGTCATTGTCATGCGCCATTACAAACATCTTCAGAGAGCTTATCTGTTACCTCTCACATTGCTTCTATTCTTGTCTAATGCATTTAGTACTTTTTGAATTGTTGTTCTTCCATTTATTAAGATCATAAATATTTGAAAGCACTATCCTTAAAATTGGCTTATCTTTAGAAATTATGGATAACTTGTTCATGAGCAGTGTCCAATATAGTCAACATCTGCCAAAATGCCATTGGTGTTACAACTGTCTTCTTGCTGTGGAAGTGATCGGTCTTATCATGACTGAAATCATCTTCACTTAGAATTGCTGGCACAGCCTGTATTTTTGAGTACACATAACAGACCTATGTGTGCCATCTTTATATTTGAAGTTTGTTCTGCTTACATTGCAGTTGTTGCAAATATCTAATGTGGTAAAATTCAGAATGAATTTCAGTGTTTCTTATGATTTTCCTGTTTGATTCTGTTTTTGATTGTTTATAATCAGAATTAGTTGGCTATATAGAAATTCTAGTTTACTCTTTTTGAGTCAAATGTTTTGAACTCTGTAAAACAAGTAAACATCTTAACTTGGTCAATCTTTCTTATCTTTCTCTCTCTTTTTCTTTCTGCCTCTATGTTTTTTCTGTGTAAAACCACAATGTCTTTGTGTGTGTTTTGTGTATTTGCTTTTCTGCATACGTAGTATTGTTAATAACATATAGATTTATTTCTAGAGATAATAGCATTCAGTTTTTTTAAGTTTATTACAACTTAGATACTGGATTATCATGTTATTGAATATGGCACGAATCATTTCCTGAGACAGCTGCTATCATAGATACATTTTATTTAGCAGGTCCCTTTTTGAGAATTTCTTCAAAAAGTTGGCATAATTAGTCTTCATTACAATATCTCATTTCTTCAGGTTTTCTGGACCAGATGTTGGCATAAATTAAACCTCTGGTTAGTTGGGTAGCTTTGTACAGGTTTTCCAACCAGTCTTACTGTAAACAATGCCTTCCTTCTCAAACAAATTCACTATATTGAATTTATACAGAAGAAATCATATTTTAATTAAGGAAAAGACAAAACGTAGTTTTAGCCGGACTGTAGATAGAATAGTAGTCGCATGCATTGTTGTTAAAGGCTTTATCTTTTTCACTCAGCTGTGGGGCTTTTACGATATCACATTAAAAAAGAACAAAGTCTCAGCAAGTGAAAATATACCCTGAGTTTCAATTCTTTGTAAACAGTAGAAGCTACTACTAGTTTAAAAACCAAAAAGTATTGTGGTGGTTCATGAACGCAGAGAGGACTCGATTTACCAATACATAAATTACAAATGGCTGCAATTCTCTTCTCTTCACAAACCACCCCAGCCCTGTGGCCTAACGTTCCCTCTTCCTACCAATACTCAGAGATCCCTGACCAAAACTTCCCTCCCAACTCCTGTTGTCTCAATGGGAGCAATTATAAGACAAAAACAAAGTTAGATAAAATGAGAACAATATCGCAGAAAACTTCAAGTTTTAGAATTCTGAATTTACATTAGGGTAATGTTGAAAATCAGGTACACCTCAGACAGTGGACTGAGTATGACTCATACTACTAGCTGGAGGGGAAAAACTTAATTTTCCTGACATTTCCCAAATGTTTATACTTTTTATTCTTACTGTACTTTTTAATAAGGAAACACACACACTTTGGACTGTTGGGAGAATAGCCCTTTCTGTGTCTGGAGCTCTCTCGTTTGACAAAGGGCAACCTTGTTTACTGCCTTCTCTGAGCTGGCAGGCTTTCTGGGGTAGTACAAAGTCTAGTGTGTGCTTGGTAGTTATCTGTGACCATTACTCCAGCTTTTGGGACTTAGGGTAGGGAAAACGATGCAATTCCACTAATGTTCCCGATGTTTGCTCTTGTCTGAGTAATAAACTGTCCTCCTTGATCTGTTAAGTCTCATTTCCCAGTTTCAGCACTTACGGGGTTGAGCAAGTGTGCACTGAGCCAGGTTGTCTAAGGCTAGAGCTCTTTTCTAACAGTAAATGAGTAACATTGAGTTATAATAGAACATTCTGTTAGATTTTCGGAAATTGTAGGGAGTCAATTTTCCATGTTATGCACTTATTTTTTATTTCAGTAATTTAGATTTCTGTCCAAACTCAAATATGTTTTTTTTTTTTTTTTTAGAAATGGTACAAAGGTTAAAAACTGAGACTATGGAGATTTTATTTTTTATTTTCACATAATTTTACATTAAGGAAACTAGAATAAAAATACTATATATTTAAGAAACTAAGGAATTGGTTATGTGAGAAAATGACATGCAGGAATTCATAAACAGAAGTGCATGTTTTACATAATTTGATGTCTTGCCTAAGCCTAATCCTATTATTTGCCAAAATATGTGCAAATAGCTTCTACTTTGTCTCTTTCCTTCTCTACTTATATCGAAAATATGTTTCCCAGACAAAAATGATATAGTTGCTTCAGGTACAAATCAAATACAAGCAAAATATATTTCAAATGTAGGTTCTGTCATCTCTGCTTCAAATAACTACATCGAGATCATAGTTGTCTTTCATGGGGACAAGTAAAACAATACTCTAGTCTTCTACTTTTCGGTCTTGTTCTCTGCCACATACTCATCATCATTGAGCCAGTCTGTTTTTTGGAAAAAAAAAACTGTAAATCTTATTGCACTTCTCCTGACAACTGTCCAATACTTTTCCACGATTCTTTCCCAAGATAATATTCAAACTTCCTGCAAATACAGAAGCAAAAAACACAAGTATACACATACCACACATGTATGCAAACACAGATATACATGTGGCAGACATATGTAGGCAGACATAGACATATACATGTATGCCTATTTCTAATGGCTCTTGAATTTTTGCATAATAATTATGAGTACATATGCATATGTGTTATTTTTCTCCAAATATATACCATATTAAGAGTTTATGTGAAAGTTTCTCTGAATGTTTCCCAAATCTAGAGATTTCTTTCAGATTCCTAGTCATTTTCAAATGTACGTAGGCATTTTCAACACTTAAACTATGTGAAGAGAATAATTATTACCTATAATTAAATGTCACTGAACCAATAATACCAAATAAATATTATGCATTGACTCAAAGGTAGTAGAGGCAAGCAAGTTGTATACACATAAAACTCAGTGTTAATTTCTTTTTTAATTTTTAACTTAAACTCTGAAATTATGGGCAATATACTTGAGATTCTCAGTACACTCTGACGGAAGAGTTTAAGCAGCTTCTCTAAAACATCTGAAAACACGTTTTACTATCTGTGCACAATCCCAGAAGGTACCCACTTCTCCTATTCTGGCTCCTCCAGCTACCCAAAACTTCTGCATATTGTTGCGGGTGTGGCTCCCCAGGTCTTCTGTCCTCTCTGTGTGTCAATGCAGCCCTCTTTGTGTTGGTTAATGAATTCCCTTTCTCACTGCCATTACCTAGCCCATTCCTGTAGATGTCTTCTTCAGCTCATGCATCCTGCTCCTCATCTTTCTAGCTCTGCGCCTCAGCTTCGCCCCCTCCATGCCCAAACATTGGTATCTAACTGTGTTGTATGTGCCTCATTCCAGTCTACATTTCCTCTACACATGTAATTTTAATTATTTTACTATAGGAAATTGAGAAAAATAATAAGGCCTCTCCCTACTCTTTGGCCTTCACCAGTCTTTCCCCTTTTATTTCTACATTATATTCACCTCCCTTTCTCTCCGTTTTCTTTCTGAAGTATTAGTACTAATTGCCATTACATCACTAGCGATGTCCTGTCAGGACAGTGTAGACATCTGTAAACAAGTGCGAGGAGGAAGAACACCCAGCCAGGGCAAAGAGAAAGGTTCAGGCAGATCGGAGAGTGGGACTTGGCATGTTCAGGTTTTCATGCACAAGACAGGCTTAAAAATGCAGGCGGAAAAGGAAAGGAAGAGAAAGCAAGAGAAACAGAGACAGAGAGATTTAACCCAAGAGAGATGAAGCGTGCATGTGTGTAAGGAGTGGAGTGTGAACTCACAGCACACAAAGTACTGGTAACTTTGTAACATTTCAAAGAGAAGTGCTTAATCTTTTTTTCTTTCTTCCTAAGTTGTATTGAGGTATAAATTACAAATAAGAATTCACTGCATGAGATGTGATCTCTCCTCCCGACCTCTATATATATGATTATAATTATCAGGGTATCAAACTTACCTAGCAGCTCACATATTTAAGATTACAATTTTCATGTGGGCAGGTTAATATATTTTAGATATACTCTCAGAAGTATTCAAGTACATAATAAATAATTAACTGAAGTAACTAACACTGAAGTAACGTTTAATCTCTAGAACTTAGTTTTATTTTTTAACTAAAATTTTGCACCTTTTGACAACTAGTTCCACAATTTTCCCACCACCCAGTCATTGGCAGCCACCATTCTATGGTTTGCTTTAACAGTGTTAGATTTCCTGTGTAAGTGAGACCATGTGGTGATGGTCATGAGGTGCCTGACTGATGTCACACATAATCTCTTCCAGGTTTGTTTATGTTGTCATAAATGATAGAGTGTTATTGTGTGTGTGTATGTGTGTTTGTGTGATATTTTCTTTATTGATCCATCAATAGATCAATGGGTTAATTCTATATCTTGATTGCTACAAATATCATAATAGACATGAAAGGGCAGATATGTGTTTGAGATAATAATTTCACTAATTATATATATAAAACCAGCATGGGAATCATTTGACTTTACGCTGGCTTCATTTCTTTGTTTTTAAGGAATCTCGGTAAGATTTTCCTTAGTGACTTCTCAGATAGAACAACTATCACTACTGCAAAAATCAAGAATTTAAAATGCTTCAAACTTAAAAACAAACAAAAAGTCTGAGAATAAGTATGACTGCAAAAGTTGGAAATTCCATCCAAATCTCTTATGCAATTTGTTGCAATTATGAATTAAAATGATATATAGAATCATGTTCAACCTATGAACATATGGTACATGTGAAACAAGAATTTTATTCCTTCAATCTGTCTTATCTCCAAGACACCTCATCATACACATATGAATATTATAGAACCTGAATATAAACACAAGATCTCTTACACATATTTCTGGTCCCAACTATTTCATATAAAGGATATTCAACCTGTAAAAATTTACATGTTCACTAACAGTACAGAACTGTTCTCTCCTGTTTACTAGCTCAAATGGATTTATACTTTATGTCTTTTTCATACTAATTATTCCCATATTTGGGCTTTGATTTGAATTTCCTTGATGATTAGTAATATTCTAATGTTAAATTATAAAAGCAAATGTATTGCAACTGATGCATAAAACTAAAATTATACATATTTATGTAATTTTACATGGCATTTGGTACAAGTATATATTAAGTAATGTTTCAGTAAAGTTAAATATAGCCATTTCCTTAATCCCTCTCAATTGATAACACCAACTTATTTATCATTTTTATGGTGAAAATATTCAAACTCTTTTCATTTATCTTTTAGTAACATGAAGTACATAATTGTTATTTATTGTATCTTCTGGTTCTTTGTAGTATTTTTATGTTTTGATAACTGTCTGTTCATTTGGTCATTTGGATATTTTTAATCAGGTTATTTCTACTGAATTTTTATGAATTTTGGATATTCATCTCATATCTGAGATAGGCAACTATTTTCTCTCATGTGTTATCGATTCCCAAAGTTATTCTTTATGTGTTGTTATTTCACTGAGATATTTACTAATATGTATAATGTCTGAAGATCTTTGAGATCTAATTCCGCAGAAAGTATAGCAAAATAGTAATAAAATAAAAGGTTTTATAAAAAATCACAAATCATTACACTGAATCTATAGAAATAAAATGGTTTAATCATTCACTAATATCAAAGTACAGTAATATATAGTACAACCTTAGAATGAAAGTGAACTAGTTCTCAAATTATATTTTTCCTCTACTAAAATAAACGAGAAATGGTAAACCACCACTAACCATGATTTCTCTTTCTGTGGTTTCAATTTATGCAGTTGATAAATGGTCCAAACATATTGCACAAACAGAAGCAAACAGTTTGCAAATTTTAAACTGTATAACGTCTTGTAAAAAAAAAAATCTCATATAATCTACATCCACCCAGCCCAGACCAAATAGTCCCTTTTTTTCACACTAGGCGCCACCTGACTATTATGGGCATCCACCCTTATGGGCATCAGCCTTACCATTTAGGTGCCCATGCACAGAGGCACAGACACGTACTCATGGGGTTTGGTGTTCATAGCTTCAAACTTCCACTGATAGTCTTCAAACATGACCTCACTTATGATGGGGAATGGCTCTAAGTGCAAAATAATCTCGCATTTTAATGACTTTCAGAGATTCCTTAGTTTTGCATTTATACATTCTCAAGTAGACACCATTAAGATAAATTATTCGTGAATATAAATATAAATTCACAAACTTTGAAATCCCCAAATTAAAAATGTCACTAAAATCAGAATTTTAAAAATATGTAAACTTCAAATTCTTTTTAAAATGCTATTAAGCCTGTATCCTGCTCACCTTCATTTGAAAATAAAATAAATATAAAAATACAAAAGAAGAAAACAGTCTCTTTTCTTTAAAATTATTTTTCTCCTGAAACACAATTTTCTGTCATAGATTTTGTATTATTATACTTGAAATGCGTCACTGATATTAGAGAGAGGGAATGTTCAATAGAAGAGGAACTGGAGAAAATTTAACCTGAAAAATGTCTGAGCTTGTCATTTTCAAGATAATACAATACTTTAAAGTTTATGTTAGACATACAACAAGCTTACTAAGGAGACCATAACATGCCAATAGGACTTCTGAATACGGTTGCACACAATATTTGAAAAATTAGTATATATTCATGTACCAATTGTAAGAAAGACTTCATGATTCAAAAGCAAACATTCTTCACCAGATTCCCACAGGCGATATTGAATGCATGAAGATAGGTGGAAGATGCTTGATATTAATTATCATATTATAACAATGTAAAATCTATGTGGTATTTAAAGAAATGGCATTTCTATTGCAAGAAATATGCAATCTATATAAAACATGTTTTTACATGAAGTCAATATAAATATTTTCCTAGAAGTTCCAAAATATCGTATTTTATATATTATGATCTTCATGTGTATGGAACTTTCTTTTAGGTGGAGTCTGACCTGATGCTGGGATTAGTTTCATACTGATGTGTCATGTGATCCTCCTTGAGTCATCTAAGTAGGCGATACTGCACAGAGAGGAAATAAAATGTCATTCATTACACATATTACTAACATACAAAGCAAAATGAGCAAGAACTATGACAGATGGATGATTTTCAAATCTGTAAAGGGTCGAGTCTCTGGAGATCTAGGCCAGGACCAATGAGTTTGTCAGTTAGGGAAATTATTTTGAACTTCTCTTGACATTCTGAGTTTTTTCTTCCAGGTGCTTCCCAGGAGAGGAAAATAAAGAAGAAAGAAGTGAGCAATGAGGGAAGGAGAGACGGCAGGTCCTTTGCGACAAACCTGAGAGTTTCATTGCCTGTCTGCAAGTCCAGGGGGGACAGAGCTAAAAGGGGCCTGCCCAATGGAATGAGCAAACCAAGTGTCCAGACAAAGATTTGATTTAGTGGTTGGGCCTTGGAAAGATCAAAATGATCTCAGTGCTTTTGAGAAAAGTCTTGAAAGGCTTGTTAAATTTAAATTCAAATAATAATCAGACAAATTATAGGTCTTTAAGTGTTAGGCCCAGAAAAGGACAAGCGGCAATACGTGGAAGTGAGCTAAATAGTGAGCAGTTGATTTAAAAAAATGCTACATAGGAATTTTCAGAGTCCAGGTACAGAGTGTTGTATTATCTTGAGGACACATTTCAAATTTCATGTATTCTATATCCTTTGATAAAATTAAGGGGAAGTGGTGCATTGTCTAGTTCAGTTTAAATATAGAAAAACAACCACCTACCAAGCCTATATATAATTGTCCTAAATATAATATGAAACATTTGTGATTATGAAGGAAAAGTTGTCTTTCAAAAAGATTCTGTATTTCCCTACTTTTTGGAAATTTCAGCAATCGGAAGTCTGGTATTTAGCAAAATTGTTAATATGGAATTATTTTCATTGTGAATGAGCAATCTTTCTTATCATTAAAACTATTTGAACATTTTGTATGAATCATATTTTAATGTCTTTTTAAATTTTTCTTTTGGGTTTGGGGCATAACCTACTTTATTCCTCAACCTTTACATATAAATACTATATTACTTTACTTAATGTTAAATAAAATACCCCTTTTGGGTACCCTAATCAGTAGGTGGACTTCCCCCAAATTCTCAGAGATTAGAGCTAGTGATGAAGGTATTGCCAGGGGCAGTTTGCTCCTGAGGTCTCCCACTTTGGCTGTAACATGGTCTTCTTCGCCCCCATCCTCCCTGGGCTGTTAATCTGCGCTCTTCCCCTCCACTCGTCTCTTTGTGTGTCCCTCTGTCTTTGTCTCAGAACAGGTCAGATTGAGGAGGACTCCCAGTCAACATTTTTTAACGTAATTTCTTTTCTTCAAACATTTTCACATTTGAGGTCCTGAGGGTTAAGTCTCCAACCTAAAATTTGGTGGAGACAAATTCAGTAACAGACTAGTCATTTGTCTTTGGTATAGGTATTTTAACAATAATTATTATTAATCTTTGATTTTGTTTATGCTTCTCTGAGCTGCATCTTTGATATTGGTGTTTCAGCCATAAAGTCTGGATAAATATGTGTTAAATCACACACACACACACACACACACACACACACACACACACACAAACACACACACACACACTTACAATGAATGTTTCAAAAATATATTAAAGAGCAAAATGCACTGCCATTAGCTCCTCTCAAAGTATTCCTATTTGTTTTGATCACACTTATCTCACTGTCCTTGTCACTTGCTAATGTTATTCTGGAAAGCCTCTTTTCTCAGTGTCTCTAGTTGTGCTGCTATGGCTGCCTCAATATATTGAAGTGACTCAGAGTTTATGTCCATGGACATTTTATCCTTTTTTTTTTTTTTGAGACAGGGTCTCACTATATAGTTCAAGGTAGTTCTGAACTCCTTATGTAGCCCAGGCTGGCCTCAAATTCATGGCAATCATCCTGTTTCAACCCATCAAGTGCTGATATTATAGGCATGGGACAGCAATACCCGGCTTGGTCATTTTTTCTTTGCAGAATACTCAGAAGCCATGTGGTGTCAGATCCAGTGAATAAAGTCAAGGAGGATGCACCACAATCATTTTATAAGGTTGACTTTCCATTGGATAATTCTCTCAACAGTAGCATTCACTGAATCTTGATGATACCTTATATTTTGATTATACCTTATATCATGAGAGAAGATCTCCAAAACTACTTCAAAAAGTAGTAGGAATCATAGGAAAAAATAACAAAGCAAGGAGGACTCAGTGCAACGTTATGTGTTTTTTACTGCAATTATTTTAAAATTTAAAACCACTCTATTTTTATCTGCACTTGTGTATTAACATATTTGTGTATACATGTATATATTAATAAACACATAAATAGCGGAGAAAATGAGTTTTGTTTTTCTTAACATTTGAAGTCTCCTAAGAAAAGAAATACTGAGGTGCAAATTACTTAGGTAAAATTAAATTGGAACAAAAATTTTCCCTAATCACAGCGCACATTAGTAGAATTCAGTACCTTTTAAAGAAAGAGAGATAGGAAAGATAGGTAGCTTTATCAAAAGAGAAAAAAAAAAGTATACATCAGAAACTTACCAATTTGACCTAAAATTATTTTAGCTAAATTTAGCGGTAAGGAGATAAATAATACTCAGGTATAATTGTGATTTTTATCCAATGACAGTGGATATGAAACAAATAAAGATTATATCTGTTAATTCTCAAAGAAAGCTAGAATAATGCAAAAAGTGGAAACCAATTTTTTTAATGATATTTGTAAATTTAAATAGTGAATATTTAAAAGGTAAGCCTAAAATTTTAATCCAGAGAAGGAGATATACTATTATATAAAAATAAAGCTTTATGGCTACATCAAATACTTTGGCCTAAAAAAATGAGTGATTCCAAATAATAATAATAATAATAATAATAATACTGACGTGAAAGCTAGAAACTGAGAAATTGAGGGACTAGAATAAGCCCTTCATGCCCTGCCTTTGGTTTCATCATCAGTATCACTGTGTGTTATCATTCCCAGAAGCCTACCTTCATCAATGGCCAAGTATTTGGACTTTCCTTGAAAGACATGTCTTCTCATATCTCTGCATTTTCTGTTTCTTCCTGTTACTCTTGCACTACCAAGCATGTCTTTTCTTTAGTGACCCAATGTTATCAGTAAAACATTTTTCAAATAAGCAATATTTCCACATATATTTTGTCCCCTGCCCATAATGACAGAGTGTATTATGAATCACAGTATTTATTCACCTCTGATCAGTCTTCTGCACAGGAACCAGGTATGACGCATTTTTGTTTCCCCAGGTCATATACCAGTAAGCACCTGCAGGAAACACTCAACATTCCTCAACATTTATCTGCTAAATTAAAGATGAAATTTTCTGTAAAATCTTTCCTTTTGTGAATTTTTAAATCTTCTGGGAGTATTAATTTCTATCTTCAGAGTCAGGAGACTTACAATATTGGGCAATTTGAATATAATGTTCCTTTGAGTCTTTTTCCACTTGAGTATTCTTTGAATCTCAGATTATCTTCAAATATAGCAAAATATTACTTTCATACTTCAGGAAAAATTAGATATAATCATTTTCTCTATTAGATTTTCTACATATATAATATTTACATTAATTAACGCCTTTCTGCACGTTTCCAATTTAGATTTATTGTAACAATAGCACTTTGTAAGCACACAGAGATACCTCAAATGATGACTTGTCTTTAATTATTTAAATTTTTAATACATATTTTTGAAACATCATTTTAAGTTCATATTTATCAAATAATTTTCTCTCAAAAATATTGATCATATGAGGACAAAAAGTCTTGCTGTGGATAAGGAAACAATAGTTAAACAATCGGAATGACCATTGCTATGCATGGAAACTGTCTTATCTGAACTACACTGGGCAGTTGCTGATAATAACCCCACACTTCCATTTCTCTTAACAGTTCTTGCGTTTGACTACTCAGCACTTCCTGCTTACCTTGTAAGGTCATCCTCGGTATATAGTGTATTACTGTAATGCACAACGCCCTTGCTTTCTGATTGGGTGGTGCCAGGCCACGGTTGTGTTAAGCTCTCTAATAACTGCACCAAGCTACACAGCACAGAAGCAGCAGAGAAGGTAGAGGGAGAGGGAGGTGGTGGACACATACGCAGAAATAAACAGTGACTTCGCTTCTCTGTGCAAACTTTAACTAAATAATACACAACAGGCCATCCACAATGCCTTTCTTTTCTCTTCAGGCTAGGGAGATTCACACTCGCGGCCTGGAGCCCTGGTACCTGGGGACGTGGCACCAATGTCATTCAGTCTGTCTTGGGACTCAGACCGAATGAAGCATATCTTGTAAAAATTATGATTTTGAAAAGACTCATGGACTTTTGCAAATTAAATAGAAAAGCT
>PVKB01005531.1:0-94339 GCA_004027205.1 Ctenodactylus gundi | reverse complement strand
GTGGCACTGTCCTTTTGACTAATCCTGTCAGATCTCATATTTCTAGACTGAAAAGTCATTTTAGGGGCAAGAAAACCATTACTAGCTTCAGTGGGTCTGGGTAGCACAATTCTAGCAATGTAAAAGTTGAGTAAGTTAAAGACATATAGGCCTTAACATCACCAGAATTATAAGGGTGCATAGGGGAATAGAAACATGGGGCCTCCTCATGGGAAGATTAGATTATTGTAAGAGATGCTGTGAGTCTAGAATATTCAGACACATAGAAACCTGAACTACTAAAGAGAAAAGAATAAATGAGGAACAAATATAATGACAAGAAAGTTACTCTAAGATAAATGAATACGATGGTACATACACAGAATAACATATTATGCAGAGATTGAAAGGGTATAAAAAAGAAGCTGCCAAGTCCTGAGAGATACATACCTGAAGCTTATATGTTTGCTATTAAAAAGAACCTAATATGCAAGGACTGCATATTTTAAGTTTCAGAATACATAATGTGTATTAGTTTGGGTTCTTCAAAAAGCAGAGTCTGCAAATTTTATAACAAAAAGGATGTATTAGGAAGGCTTTCAAACCCAAGGATAGAGATAATCCAAGATGGCAGCTCAGCCATGAAATAGACCTCCTGTCCAGGACTTCAGAACAGCTGGTGAGGTGGGAGTCTGCTGCAGATCTCAGTTTTTTGAGGAACAATGGTGAAGACGGGAACCTGATGATAGGCGACTGAAGAGCAGCAACAGGCAGAGAGGTGCAAGTCGAGACTGGAGCCAATCTGTGCTGAAGAACTGCAGTGTGTAGCCAGATGGTGTCCGTAGACCACTGCAAAGGTGAGAGCTTTCCCAGAGGAAGAAGCTGTAACATTCTTCCCTCTTCTTTCCTTTTATAAGGTTGGAGTTCTAGTTGGACCTCCCACATCTGGGTGTGTGCTCTTCCCTCACTGGCTGGCTCACAAATCCCTCACACTGGAATCCAGGCTGGTTCTCCATTCCCAATCTGGACATGGTTACCAAACACTAATCCAGGTGTGGTTCCTGATTCCCTCAGGTTGACGTAATCTCTTCCATGGACATATAGTGTTATACAAAGAGAAAACTAGAGAGGGTTAAAAATGAATAGCTCTCAGGGTAAAAAGCTGGGGAAGGATGAGGGAAAGGAGCACAGGAGGTTTTAAGACAATGAGAATATTCTATAAACAATGCAGTGGTGGATATATGTTATCAGACATTTTTGAAACTTCATAGGACATATAACATATAAAATCACCATTAAAGTAGACGATTTTACTTAAAGACCACAGGTAAATTAAGGTTATAGATTGTAAGAACCACACCACACAAATGCAAAATGTTAAAAAGGCAAACTACCTAAAGAGAGCATCATATGAGTAGTGATTTCTGCTTAATTTTTTGGTAGACATAACACTGCTCTAAAATAAATCTCATTAATTACAAAAATGAATATCACAAAATTTTGATAAAGAATTAGAGAAACTGAGGGGAGAAATAAAAAGATCTGGAAAAATCAGACAGAAAAGGATAATCAAATTTAATTCTAGGAATAAAAAACAGAAGGGGAATAAACAATTCTTATTTCAAATAGGACAATGATTTAAAAAAATAAATCTTATCTTGCTATTAGGTACTGATTGGTATTCTGAAGAGGCCATAGATTCTGTCTATTACGGACTAGAAACCAGGTTCTGATGCAATTGAGTTGTGGATGGAAAATTAAAAGCAATACCTGTAAATTAATTAATTTGCTACAGCTTTTTGTGATTATTTAAACATCCATAGTGGAGACAACATGCTAATAATAAAGCAAATCATGTAGTCGCTACGCAATGCATGGACCTTTGGGGAATATTATTTACTATTCAACATTGAAATCCAATCATTTGTTAACATGCACCATATCTGCCTTACATAATTCCAGTCTTGTTTCTTTTCAGGAATTACATAACATTTTAAAAGTTTATATTCAAATAAACAAGATAGACAAAAGATGCATTTTAAATTCTTCCATATTTTGTTTAATGATATTCTCTTTTAAATCCTGTTGCAGTTCAAATGTGTTGAGAAATGAAAGAATAAAGGTTAAAACAGTAATGCCAATGTTATATTTTAATTGATCTTAGAAAGGCTAGCAGGAGCTCACTATGTGTCATAAAATAAAATCACAAGCTTTTTAATATACCAATAGTTGTGGCAATTATTTCTACAGTGACTAGGTACTGAAATCCAAAGTAGAAGGGCCAAGCAATTTTCTTAGTGATTAAGTAGTTTTCTGGGTTTGGGAGCTTCAAATGATGATTTATTAACCAGACATACAGACACAAGAGACCAGGCTGGTCAGTGCTACTTGCTTTGACTACCGAAGAACACTTCTGTTTAGAAGGACCATTGGCTGTGGATGAGGCGCACCTTGCTTCTCTTACACTTGGTGCTCTAGATTCGAGTCTGCATCTCTCTCAGCACTATTTACTTTATCACACTACTGGCCATTGACTTCATGAACCAGGTAGCCTCTTTCCATTTCAGGTAGACTTAGGCATTTTGTTATGGCCTACTTTGTGATGACTGTATAATTGACTTTCTAAAACATATCTAGTTGTAATTACTGTTAAGTCTTTAGAAGAAACACTGATTCACTCCTCAAACATTTCACATCATGAAGAAACAAGTCTTCTTAGAAGACGTTGATCCCTCTGTTTTCAATTTAAGTGGAACACTGACATAATTTCATTTGCTATTTTTATTTTTCATTTAATTTGGGGGGATGGTGGGTATAAAACTCCAAGCTTTATGAATGCTGAGTAAGTGCTCTACAAGTAAGCTACATTCCCAGCCCAATAACAATTATTGAATTTCAATGTGTGAATTTATGAATATAAATATAAATCTATTTATATCACTGAACAAGTATCAGCGTTTCTTTAAGGAAATTATTTCCTTGCAGTGTTTATTTGAGCCTAAATAGGGAGACTTAATTATTCATGCTTTCATAGTTTATATTCAACTTTTTAGTAATACTTTTAAATACATGCTTAATTTTAAATACTCAACAATGTAAATGAATCATGAAAAGCATGCATAGCTTTGTTGATAGCAGCCCATATTTTGTTTCAGTTGTTTAGCTTATCAAGGTCAAAGAATTCTCTATTTTTGGACATGAAACTACATCCTAAATCAGATACTTTTTTAGCAAATGTGGGGACATGTATGTGTTCTAGCAAGGAAAAATTATCTAGAGGTATGCAATTTTATATGCTTTAATGTTGCAGACATCACAGTTTACCTTGAAATGCAGATAATATGCAAAATTATTTCTATTCATCTGGTCAACAGGTAGGAATAATATAGACTTCCAATTGCAATAAATTTTGCACCTGTGAATGCCCTAAAGAGAACATGAACCAGAAAAAAAATTTTTAAGATGGCGTAACGGGGTGAAAAACACCATGCGGAGGCTTTCCCCTCGGGTGTTCGTCATCCGGTTCCAAGCCAGTGGCGGCTCCATCTGCTAAGCCCAGGAGGTCACCGACGCAGAGAGCAGCTCCACCCTGTGATCGCTCCCTTATTTCAATCTCATTTGGCATTTTGGGCACTGATTGAATATCGTAGCATATTATTCAAGCTCAAAGCACGCCTTCCGCCTCCTAGCGGGGAGTTCGCTCTTCACTGTTCTTCCCTTTACGTTCAACTTTGAATTGAACCTTGCGTTGAGTTTACGATGATGTGATGTTCAAATGTGAAGCGGATTTAGTGAAATGATCCGAGAAAATATCTTAAATGCTGATCCTTTGAAGCTACGATTGTTGAAAAGGTGACTTTCTGAATATACCCTGCTCTGTTGGTGTTCTGTCTGGGCACGGTCAATTATATTTTCTATAGGTACAAATGACTGAGGTATGATTCAAAAAGATCAACAAATTTCTGCTCCCGGTATCTTTAGATTTATGTGCATGCCATATACATGGGGAAATGAATAGAGGTAATTATTAAAATGTAAATACTGAATGTAAGTGTAAAAAGTATACCTCACCATGCTTTATAAGTACCTAAGTGAGTTAAAGTAGGAATACACAGATAGATAGATAGATAGATAGATAGATAGATAGATAGATAGAGAGAGAGATAGAGAGATAGAGAGATAGATAGAATATTATTCTTTATGAATTCCCGAGAAAGTATGCCAAGTAATACAGGCCTGTGATCCCAGTACTTTGGGAGGCTGAGGCAGGAGGAATGTAAGTACAAATCCAACTTAGACAACTTAGCAACTTAACAAGACTGTCTTGAATAAACAATAATAAGAAGCTGTTGATGTAGCTCAAAGTGAAGGCCCTGTGTTTAATCCGCAATCATGAAAAAAATTTCCAACACTATTTAATTATCGGGAAATGTTTCTAGAAGACAAAATTCCAAGTCTTTCTTGAATTTTTTTCTAGATGCTCTAAAAGGAAACTAATGCCTCCTCCTGTATCTCTGACCTCACAGTCTTTGAGAAAACATGATCAATATTTTCTCTAGACCCATAGCTGCTTTTGTCATGACTTTCAATTTGTATCTGCTTCCAAAATTTTGGATATTATTAGCATACATGAGAAAAATAATATCATGGTTGCCTCCAAGAATTTATAATTAATAGAAAAAATACATTAAAGTGTAATAAAACTTAAGTGCAGAGTTACGAAATAAAAGTGAAGAAATACTTGACAGTATACCAAATATGATTTTAATAATTTATGTAGGATATATTAACTCATATTTAATGTAAAGAGAGAGAAATAAAACAGAAAGACATATCTCTTGACACGGGAAATCAGGAGAGAGCATGTTGTGGATAAAAGTTACAAAGAAATTAAAGATGTTTTGATGGCTGTGATTATTCTGATGAACTGAGATGGGTCCCTCTTCTAAGGGGTGGAAAATATGGGTCTTAACTTTGAAAATAATAGTAGTCATTTTGGGGAACAGAAGAATGAAGAAGTTGAAGATGCACCTGTAAGTGGATGGTGAGGCGATTTTAAGGGCATGTTTTTGTTTAGAAACTCTGAGCGTGAAGTTGTAAGAATCCAGTAGTTAGTTTCTAGGTGGTCTTTATACTGATTGGCTTCGAAGCTTGTAGCCAACTGTCACAGAAAATGTAAAATGTTAATAGTAGAGTAGAAAAGGTATTGCCTGGAGATTATTGTCGCCTTTTCTACAGAATAGAGTTCACCACCCAATTCAGAGATATACTCTGAAACAGATAACTATAAAAGGTTATTAACAAATGACAGGGATGACAGTCTCCCAAAAATATAGCTTTTAATGCAACCAGAAGTCTCTTCTCTTGATGAGTTAATTATAGATGCAGAAAGAGTTGGGAATTATAGTAGAGAAACATTTGAACACATGTTTCAAATTATTATTCAGGTAGAAAAGAAGGAAATTCTGAAATATGGCACTAAACAAGACAAGAAGACACATTGGGCCAAAGGCAATAGAATATTTGAAAAAAAAATATAGCCATGAAATGACAACAAAAATTGTGCTACTGGTGTGGATAATGTCAATGCCACTTCACAGTCCCATCTCCTTCACTGTCACTAGAAAGGAGACGTGAGAATCCAGTAGGAAGTTAAAAAGAACAATTAGATATCCATTTCATGTTTTAAAGAACATAACGATTAGGATAAAATTCTGTGAGGAAAGAACACAAAGACAAGCTGATATATAATAAAGTGATATCTATATATTTTTGTATTATTTATATATTTAGTAATGCAAGAGATGCTATATCCTCAGCCCATACAATGACATTGTTAAAGGGAAGATTACTAGGAAAATAATGAAAGTAATACAAACAAAATATAGGTAAAAAATGACCGATGAGCCACAACTGTAATTGGTTTAAATAAGTTTCACAAAAAGGTGATATAAATATGCAAGTGCTTTCAAGATTACCTTAAAGAAGAAAAAAGAAACCATCATGTCATATCCATAATCTATATTTTGTGTTATCCTATACTCGCTGCCAATATTTTCAATAGTTGTGAGTATTAAATCAAAAGAGCTTTTGCAGACATTCCACAGAGAGTTGTTCAGCTCTACTGACCTTTTGTTCATAATTGCTTCTACTTGTCTCATCAATCTTCTGGAAAAGACGATTTCAACTCTATGTCCCCATCTAGCAAGGCTGTGATTATGGAAATTCATTTATGTTCCCCTCCTCTCTGCAAAGCAAATATTGAGGCAGCCTCTTATGTCCTGTATTTCTTTCTATAGTAACTACTGTAATAAAATATCTCCTAGTTTTAAAAATAACTTTTTCCTGGTGGAGAAAAATATTTATATGTACATAACGTAATATCTTAGAAAGCAACGTATGTTATGTTAAAAAGTAATAACATTATTTAGATATTAAGGTAGGACTCTCAAAATGTGGACACTTTGATGGTATACACATATAGAGAAAAAGAGAAGGAGAGAATGTATTTTAGACATAGGATGTACTGGAAGCAGACACACTAGGACAAGAGGAAGTGTAAAAAGCCATGAATAAAAAGGAGAAATATACCCGTTGCTTACCTTTTGTTCTGACCGGCTGGCCATTATGAGAAAGTTGAATTTGACACCAAAAGAATGAAGTCGTGAAAAAAAAATGTGGTATTTAAAATAGCAACCCTTGCTCTTACTTTTAGAAGACATTAGCTGATAGAAAGGCAGACATGGGGGTATTTATAAAGCCATTGTATTTCTTAATGAGAAATAATGGTGATTTGGACCAGAAAGGTAGTAATACAGGTAAGAAAAGTTGGAATCCTTTTATATTAACCAACAGTCAAAATAAGTTTTTGGTACATTTTTAGATGGGCTAAGATTTCTCAATTAAGAGCATTCATTCATTAGAGCAAGAATCAAATATATTTAAAACAATATTGCTAGAAAGATTTCAAAATTACTCTTAAAAATTTTAAGAGATTTAAGAAATTCAAGCTTCAAGGGAAATACAAATATTCATAAATTTAAATAATTTAGAGTATAATACATTAGCCTATATGTGAAGAGAGATTAAAGGAATATAAGTCAAACAATACCAAGGAAAAAAAGACATTGCAGCAATACTTTTTTGAAAGATATTTGAGTCAAAAGGAAGTGAATAATCTTTTTAAAACCTTGGAAATTTTTGTCATTGTAGAATTTTGTGCTGAGAAGACTATCTGTCAAAAATAATAGTAGAATATAGAATTTTTATTTCAATAATCAAAATTACGTGTAATGAAAAGATCCATAATTTAAGATGTTAAGGGAATTTTTTCAGAAACATGCAGAATGATTTCAGATGACAATATGAATCTACTCAAAGTACAGTAGAAGAATAAAAGATGAGCCAATGGGTGAGTATATAAAATTACAGAAATAAACATATCGTGTAATTTAAATGCTTATTAATTATAATAATTTTATGCAAATAATATAAAATAACACTGCATATATAAAATACATTCCATCATTATAAGAAATTGAAGCATACCTGTACAACTTTATTAATCTATATATTTAATCTATCATGCAATAAAATTTTATACTAATATCTATCCATGTAAATAGGTTATGAGAAGATAAAATGTATAGAATAAATCACAAAGCAACTACTAAAACAAAACAAAAATTATAGTTGCTAAGACAGCAAAGGAGATAAAGTGTTATTCGAAATATTATTCAATTAATCATCAAAAACAAATATGTGAAGTAAAAAAGAAATTTTTAAAAAATGGCAAATAGAAAATAAATTTCAGAATGATTAATTTGCATCTAATTCAAATAATAATATTAAACCTCACTTGAATACATAAATTGAAATTTAGAGATTTTTCAGTTGAATATTCCTATTACACATTGAATAATGTTGATACATGTCTTTTATTATGTAAAATTTATTGGACCGAAGCATAAACACTAGTATAAAATCCAAATTTCTGATGATTTTGAAGAGAACTTTTGTGAGTTTGGATTCGAGGAGGGAATAAAGCACGGAACACCTGAACGTCATCAAAATCAAAAACTTGTCAGCCAATACAGAAAGAGCCAAGGAAACGCCACCAGTTGAAAACAATAAGTTGCACCTATAAGAAAGGACATATCGAGGGTATATGAAGAAATCTAAAATTCGAGAATAAAATCAAATGATTTAATTTGAAAGTCGGCAAATTATGGGATCATATACTTCAATCTAGAAGATATTCAGGTGGCAAATATTATGAAGGATATGAACACCATTATTAGAGAAATAAAAATTAAAACTAAAATGAGATATTGCTTTCAGTTACTTGAAGGGCTTAAAGTTACGCATGTATATAAGAACATATTGACCTTTGGAATGGGAGAACTGAAAATCTATTTTGGAAGTATAAATTGTAAATATGCAGAATTTAGAATCCTAACTAAAATGCACACAGTAAATCTTTCCACTTATTCAAAACTAAAGGAAATTATATTGTACAGCACTGGAAATGTTATTGGTGTACTGGCGAGTGAGTGCATAATGGAAGGGCGTGACTATGGCGGGCTGGAGAGAAAAAGCACGATATCCTCAGGCCATTCTGTATATAAAATTAATACGTGTGTCACAATTTCAAATTGTACACTTTAGACATGTAGACAATGATGTTGATTGAGAAAATTTAAAAAAAAATAATTAGCAATATTTTCACAGGATTTTTACCTATTCATCTATCTAAACACAATTCTATTATTTCTCTTGATAAAGCAAAATGACCTATATAAACAAAAAATGACTCAGGAACTTTTCATATTTTTATTTAGGAAACGTTTAAATGAGGAATTTTTGATACTCTGTCACTCTGTTGATTAGGGATCTAGGATATGTAGAATTGACAGAAATTATTAAGAAAGTGATTTTTTTTTGGGTGGGTGCGTGGTTAACAAGTCAAAGAGAGATAGTCCAAGATGGCGACCTGAACTTGCGAAAGCTGGAGGGTCCAAATGCTGCTCAGACTTGAGGTAGAACACTTCTCTGGATCTGAGGGAACTACAGACCAGCAAATGTGAGTCTTCTGTGAATCTTGGTTGTTCGAAGACCAACAGCAAAGACCTGAGACTGAAAATCAGTGACGTGTGGACCAGAACAAGTGATGCCCATCCAAAATCGCAAAGGCAAGAGCTTTTCCAGGGAAAGCTGTAACAATTTTTCTTCCTCCTTTTGTTTAGTTTGAGCTGCTAGTTGGGCCTCCCACATCCAGAGTGGGTATTCATCATCTCAAAACTAAAACTTGGAAGGATTAAGAATCTATCTAACTTATATTTATGATAAACTCCCAAAATTTATTACATCTTCAGGAAAGCTACTAATGCTTATTGTCATTTCAAAGCCAATTCTTGTGATTGTGGGTTTCTTTTTTGTACAGTTTTACAATGTAATCATGCAGTCTACAGCAGCATGTGCTGGCATCTACCTAAGGAACTCATTTACAGAGCCCTGCCATTTGAACAGCGGGGAGCTAAGTTCCCTGAAGTGTCTCTAAGCATTTCAGGCTCAATGAGTCAAAACTAAATAAAACTCAGCTCTGCGAAAACAAACACCTGCCAGATAAGCCTAATGGCTGGTTAACCATTAGCATTCCTGGCCCATTTTCCAGATACCTCAGCCCATGTAAATCTCAACTGTAGCAAGCCAGAATGGGACAGCACACTTCACAGAACAGACTCTCCCTGGTGTCATAGGACTGTTCAAGAAAAGAGGATTAGAAAACATGATCAGAGTACCAGCGGCGAATAATCATGAGTTGTAGAGAAAGAAAACAATATTCTGATAAATCTGTGATTCCAAAAAAATACAGACGGAATGACTATTATCATTTTACCTAAACTAGAATATTAAAAATGAGGATAAATTGCTGTCCCTAAATACTAATTGAATCATGCCATATTATCATACTTCTGTTTATACATAAAAAATAAAATACAGAGTAGGAATATATTGACAAGAAAAAAATCCACTTATTAGATGTGATAGAATGCTCTCACTAGAAGTGCATTTTCTTCCCACTAGATGATTTTATATTTCAGGAGAAGATTAGATATGTTTCTTTTTCTAAGAGGAATCCACTGATATGCATAGGCACTAATTTGAAGGAATCAATTAACAAAATAATAAGATATAAATGGCAGAATATGTAAAAATATGGAAGAAGGCAGTACTATATTGTGACGAAGTATCTCCCAAAAGAGATGTTGAAGGGTCTGTCTCTAGCTTGCGTCACTATTAGGAAGTGGTAGAGTCTTTAACAGCCTACTGGAGAAAAATTTAGGTCATTGGGGATGTGTCCTTGAAGAGAAAATTAAACTCTCAGTAACTCCAGACTCGTCCTGCCTCTTTTGGCCTCCTAGCTTCCGTAACTGAGTTTTTCCTTTGCTTCTCACTTCCACTAGGATGTGTTTCTTCCTTCATAGACAAAAAGCAACGGTCTAGAAAACCAATCATGGACCGTAACTTTTCAAATTAAAAGCCACCACAAGCCTTTCTTTTTTTAAGAATATGTTTATCTCAGGAGTTTAGTATGGTAATGTGAAACTATACTAATAGAAAGGTTGTAGTTTGATCATTTTCCTTATATCCCCAAACATAGTAATCCATATCAAACAGGGTCAGTACTGAACGAAAACGACAAGAAAGGACATATCTGATTGTCAAGGACTTTTTTCTTTTAATGTGGAACAAATAAATGGAAGCACAAATAAATGAGTGCCTGACACCTCCCCTCCGACAGTGTCAGAAAATGCAGCTGAATGCACTAGAGATATCGCCAACACAATGGGACATAGGCTAAATACGATTTATGTCAGACACTTTGCATTGTCTACGAAAATAAATATTTGAAAATTCTCTACAGTTTTGGAGCCAAAAGAAATCAGTAACTTCAATTGTCCAAGAAGGATTAGGAGCCAATTGCACAATGATGGCTTTCTTACATCACCATGTTGCTTAAAGTTTTCACTGGACTTGGTATCAATCAGGTCAGAACAAAGAAAAATCTTCAAGAAATTAGGCGATCTTCAAAGTGAAATATTTAAATTCCCAAAGGAATGAACTAGAAGTGGACCTTTAACATACTAGGACTAATAATATTTAAGAAAATTTCAGAAAAGTTTTAAAAAGTCACAAAATGTTACTGATAATATTAGAATTGATAGAAAAATAATTTTAAGGAGATTGAATGGATCTGCAGACATAACTCAATGATTAGAGTGTTGCACAATGTGTACAAAGCCATGAGTTCAATTCCCAAGCACACCACATTAAAAAAAAATTGAGTGTGAGTATGGCGACTCTTTTCTGGGATAAAATATTGTCTTGTCTTTCTCTATTCTATAAGTTATTCCACTTTTCTTCCCACTTTCAAGGCTGACCCCCCTGTCTCTGTCCTCTGTCTCTCTCCATTCCTATCAATCTTACTGAAAGTAGCATTAAGGTTTGATAACTTACAGCTATATATATATTGAATTGCTGGGAAATATATTTTCTTAATTTATATTTATTTAGACATAGGACATTAATGCAGATTTCCTTTTCATGATGAATGCTGATATATTTTTACCTTCAAGAGACCTCTCTAATACACTACTAAATAGTTTGTACGAATACTTCCATTAATGGATATCACAGTTCTTATGAGAAGTTTGGAATGGTTACAGAATTGATTACACATTTTCATATGTTAATATCTAATGTATCTTAAGTTTTACTTTTTCTGCTAACTTATAACTTGCATAAAAATGTAGAGTGGTTAGAATATGCTAAGAGTGAATGACTTTTAGTTGTTTGGATTTGCACAGTGCCGTACTTCTATTTTGTTGTTGAAGATACAATTGTTAAACTGAGTGACATGTTCAGTGATAGCCTACAAGTGACAGGATTGCATGGTCACTGGATGTAAGCAATGAGGGAAGGATGACTCGATGAGAAACAACAATTAGATTATGAGAGTGAAAGAAAAAAATAGAAGACAGCACAAATGGTACAAAGAAAATATTCACCAAAACTATAAGAGAAAACTTTTCAGATGCAGAGTAATAATACTGAGTGCAGCAGGCATATAGAACACCAATAATCTTGACCATAAAAGAGCTTCTCAACACATGGTAAACAAAATTCCAAGCATTCAGCAGAAAGAGATAATATTAAAGGTTGCAAGAGAGAAACAAAAATAAACTACAAAGATAAATTTATCACAGTAATTGAAGACATCTCAGCAGAAATCTTAAAGTTAAAAAGCACATGGGGTGAAATCTTGCAAGCTCTAAAAGAAAGCAAATGTAAACCGAGAATGTTTTACAATGCAAAATTATCCTTCAAACTTGACTGAGGAATAAAACTTTCTCTTACAAAGAAAACCTAAGGAAAAAAATCATGACTGTTAGACCATCTTTGTAAAAAATACAGAAAGGAATCGTAGACAGAGATAGGTAGACTAGCAACAACAAAGAATTCAGAGAAAAGGAAACAACAGAAAGAGAAAAATACCTAACGATAGAGAAGAGTAAATAGCCAACACTGAAACTCTGCAAAAATAACAGGATAGAGCAAATATACCACAATCATCACACTCAATGTTAATGGTCTTAACTGCTCTATCAAAAGACACGGACTATCAGGTTGAATCATAAAACAAAAAATACCAATTCTCCGATTGCAAGAGATGCATTTTAAGCATGTAAAGCATGTAGAATGAAAGTAAATGGGTAAAAATCAATACTGCAGGGAACTAGAATCTGAAAATAACTTTATATAACTACACTATTATCAGACACAGCAGATTTTAAGCCAAAACTTATTAGAAAAGATAAAAAACAGATATGATATACTGGTAAAAGAAACAAATCGCAGGAGATAAGACATGCTTGAAAAATACAAGAGAAATAAAATAATTTCTGCTATTCTTTCAAATCATTGCAGATTGAAGAAGAAATCAATAGTAAAAGAAACTGCAGAAACTATCTAAATACATAGAGATTAAGTAAACCATTGTGGCACAAAAATGAGTCTCAAAAATGGGAAAAAATGAAAGAACTCCTTCAGGCAAGTGACACAGGAAGCATATCACATCAGACTCTATAGGACACTATGAAAGCGATATTCAAAGAAGTTTGATCTGTGAATCTACATAAAAAATAAACAAAGCAATCCATAATAATTTAATGATTCACCTGTATTTCCAGAAATAAAAATAGTGCCGAAATTCAAAAGCAGTAGAAGAAAGGAATTTATATCAGAACAGAAATTAATAAAATTGAAATTGAAAAATACAAATTATCAGTGAATTCTTTGAAAGGATAGGTAAGATTGACAAACCTCCAACCATACTAACCAAATGAAGGAAAGAAGGAACATACATCAATGCAATTAGAAATGAAAAGGTTGAAAATACAACCACTAGTTCTGAAATCTTGAGAATTATAAGAAACAATTAAAAATTCATACTGTAACAACTTGGGGAACTTGGAAGAAATGGATAAATTTCTAGACACATGTAAGTTACCAAAATTAAACCAAGAAGATATAAAAGCCCTGAAAAGACCAGTAACAAATAATGAAATCGAAGTAATAAGTAGTCTCTACTTATAAACAACAACGAAAGTCCGGGATCTGATAGATACACCGTATAATTGTATTAGAATTTTGGAAGAGAGTTAGCACCAATACCTGTAAAAACTTTTCATAAAATTGAAAAAGAAGAAATATTGCTAAACTCCATTTTACAAATGAACATTACCTTGATAACAAACCTGACTAAAACTTGACAAAGAAAGAAAACTATAGGCCAGTCTCCTCAAAAATGCATAGATGCAAAAATCCCCAATATGATACTTGCAAACAGAATGTCAAAAGTGATGTTATAAACATCGTGATCAGGTTGGCTTGTTCCTGGATGCTATGATTAGCCATCACATGTAAATTAATTAGTGTAAAACATCACACAAACAAACACACACACACAAATGCATGTTCATCTCAACGGATGCAGAAAAGGACTTCAACAACATTCAACATATATTTATGATTAAAAACTCTGATGCAGATAGGGATAGAAGAACCTTACTTCAGGCTAACTAAAGCCATATATGTCAAACCTACTGCCAACATTATACTGAGTGTGAGAAACGTAAAGGCATTTCTTATTGAACATAAAAGTAAGACAAGGATGTCCACCCTCACCACTCCTATTCCATATTTTACTTTAAACACTAAGCAGCCAGATCAATCACGAAAGAAAATGAAATGAAGACAATATGTATATGTATGTGTCTTAGTTACTTATTCATATATGGAAAAAATACCCAACATCGCAATTTAAGATAGGAATGAGTTTTCTAGGACATAGTTTCAGAACTTCTCACACAGTCTATTCATGGGCAACCAGCAATGGCTGAAGCCTATGCTAAAGGCTGAAAATTGCTGGGTCACTCGATCTTAAAAGGGGGCCCAAAATTACACACTGGAGAAAAGATGGGCTCTTCAACATATAGTGATGGTGGACTCAATATCCACATGCAAAAGAATGAATATACTTCACTCTAAGCTAAAATCTGATCAATATGAATCAAAACTTTTATATTAAAAACAAACACTTAAACCTGTTACATGACAAAGCTGATAAAATTCTTGAAGTTACAGGCATAGGCAGGGACTTTTGCAGTAGACTGTCCTTTGCTCAAGAATAATTAACTTGGGCTATCTCAAGCTATAAAAGTTTCTGCACAGCAAAGGAAACAAGCAACAAAGCCAAGAGGGAAGAGGGAGTATGGGTAATAATTTGTCACCTGTTCTCCAGAGAGAGAACTAATATCTGGAACATACAATGAATTGGAAAAAATAGACCCTCCCTCCAATTTTTTAAAAGGGTAAATTGAAGAGAGGATTCAGTTTTCAGAACAAATGGCCAACAACCACATGAAAAAAATACACTAATATTTTAGTCATTGGAGTACTGTGCATCAAAATCACACCGAAGCTCCTTGTCACTCCAATTAGAATGGCCAATATCGAGAAATCAAAAGAAAAAAAAAACCATGAATTTACAGCTAGATGAAGCCATGGTGAATAAAGAACTCTTCCACATTGCTGAAGGGACAATTAACTAGAACAAGCATATGGAAGTCAGTGTGAAGATTGCCCCGAAACTGAGCACAGATTCTCTATTCGACCCAGCTATAGTACTTTGGGTTATTTTTCTAAAAGATTGAAAGACATTGTATGACAAGAATACACGCATACCTATTTTATAGCAGCACAAATTATAACAGCTAAATTATGTAAGATGTCTAGAGGTTTTGACATATTACCCCTGCTTTATTGTTTGTGCCCACTTTTGTAATTTTCTTTGGTATTGTCTCCACAGGTTCACGTTCCTTTTGTTTTTTAAATCAATGAGATTTCTCACACACATATCCATAAATGCTGATTAATACTCTCAGTGAATATAACTACAAAATAGAGCCTTGTCTTAGTATTAAATGTGTTTTATACATGCTTAACTTGCATGTGTTGAAGGTGTCAATCTCTCGCTATCTACCTGCCAAATTCTCAATATTTCCATATGTAATGTAATATATAATCACTGCATAGCATACCTGCACACTTACATCTCGAAACAAGCGCTAAACATGTGCTACACAGCATCGATGAGTTTATTTTTCCAAATAAGGGCAAGATACAGAGGCTTGGAGGGCAAAGAGTCCTTTTGTGTCAACCTTGAAAAGTGGGTGTCCATCCCCTAAATGGTACAGATACACAGATATACGTCAGATCAGGGTTTTTATCCTTCATTTTCAGGCCCCTTCCATGGCCAGAGCTCAGTCTTCTGGATGTGGTCTAAGGGAGTCTGCTACGCAAATTAAGCATAAAGGAACTTGCAAAGCTGGGGTTTTTCAAGGGCAGAGTGGGTCACTGCGGCTCACCATCCCTTTCTCCTTCTCCTCATTTGTCCCTGGATGCATGATCTGTATGAAAAAGCTCCCAGCGTGGGCTGGTGTAATGGCACAGCAGTTAAAGCGCAGGGACCTGAGTTTGATTCCCCAGCACTACATACAGCCTGGGTTGGTGACACATGTCCATAATCCCAGCACTCAGGAGGCTGAGGCAGGAGCATTGTCCTAGATCCAATGCCAGGCTGGGCTACAAAATGAGACCCTAGCTAAATAAAAATAAATAAGTAGGTAAGTAAATACTTGAAAAAGAAGAAAGAAAGCTCCCAGTGAGAGAAGAAACAGAAAGAAAAAATTAAAAAATGACAGTTGAGGGTGAGATAGTGCGGCAGTCTTGTTGCCATTACTGGACATCACATGAAAATGAGTCACTTGCTTTCATTCATAACCATAAACATTAAAACGTGTCATTAAATGTTAAATAAATAAAAGAAATTATTTGAGCAATTCCTCCTCCAAAGCCTCCAAGCTTTGTTAGAACACACACGCGCGCGCACACACACATACACACCGATCCTTTAAAATAACATAATTTAAAACAAACTTTTTCCATTCATCTGGTACTTTTTAAAAAAGAGTATTCCTCAGATTAATCATGTTTTATAGTCATCAAATTGAAACTCGAGATATATACACTTGTAACACTAAATCTATTTTAAAGGACGATGCGTTCTTGTTACTGTGAACATACAGAGTTCTCACCGTTCTTTCGCTGCTAGCACTTTGGGTGTTTACCCTTCTAGCACCTGATTTCATTTATTCAACCCTTATTAGGTTCCACTGGTTTCGTGTTTTTCCTTTGGATGTTACTTGCTTGAAGGTTTTTCTTGAACCCAGTTCTTATGCTTGAAGACACCTAGAGAGCACAAATAAAACGTCACTGATAAGGAATAAGCCTCCTTGCTAGAACCATTAACAAAGCCTCAAGACGATTACCGTTGCCAGCCAGGAACATGGGAAGAAGGGGGGGGGGGGGAGCAGCACATTCTGGAAATGTATGAGGCCGTAGGGAGCACTCTGTACTACTGGACAGATTATTGCCATACAATTCAGACGACTTCTGAGCAAGCCAATCAGTAAGAAAAACTAAAAGTACTCAAGAAAATTATATTTATAGTTGAAACTTTCTTCTTAACTTTCATAGTTACTCTGCATATTCTGGTGTCATTTACAATATATATTTTTTTCTGTTTTACCTAATAGTACTTTCATTTTTCTATGGACATCTCATGTAATTTTATTAATGTTATCAATTATCAAAACTCAACACTTTTCATCCAATAGGTGCATTTCTGAGTTACTATTTTTAATCAATATAAACATACCAATAACTCAAATGAATAGACTGCTCATATTTTAATTTTAAGCTGGAATTAATATTGAAAAAAACCAATTTTTTCCTACTCTTGCCTTCATATTCTTTGTCCTATCAATCACAACGACAGCTACACATGAATTTGTTAGTTAATGGTGAACAGCACAGTAATTTATAAAAGTAAGTATAACTGTGAGAAAAGAAGCTGCTGTATCTATTGAAAAATAACATAAGTACTATAAAATTTTAAATATTATTTTTACTAATGTGGATCTTATTTACTTGGTTCAATTTTATCCTGGCACTAATTTTTTTAAGATTGATATGGAACCAAAACACACACACACACACACACACACACACACACACTCACACAAATTTCTCTAGATTTAACATAGGTCAGTATATGTAGCTTTTGATATATATATATATATATATATATATATATATATATATATATGCAATTTTACCCATGACTTCCTTCTGCATTGTATATGTTCCTAATGTGATTTTTTTTAACTATGCAAAGCAATTATTTTATTTTACGTTCACTATAGTGATCAGATCTAGAGATGATTCAGAGTACATTTCTGCTTAAAAGAAGCATGTGTCTTATTTTCCTACCAGGTAAACTCTTATCACTCATTCTTCTACTGTAGTGTCTGTATGGTCGGAGCATGTTCTCAACTGCACTAAGTCACACTTTATTGCACCTAAATCGCAGTAAGACTGACTCTCTGCCCTTATTTGTTATTCTTACCCAGTCTTTTCAATTTAGGTTTGTAGTTGCATTAGCCACACCGTGTTGACAGTTCCAATGTGACACCTTACCTGTCATCTTCCCAACATTTTATTTGCTCTTCAAATGCCTAGTGTTCCTAGCAAATCAACTTCTGCGTATATTAAATAATTTCTTCTTCACATATAGGTGCTTAAACGTGAAATCAGAGATATCAAAACAAAAGAGTAAACATTTTCTTTATTTCCAGACTGAAAAATATTTAAGTAAAGCCTTCACACTGATTAATTATTATAATTCCAAAAATATTGATAGATTATAGAAATTTTGGGGGATCTTCACTGAGTATATCAAATGTGTTTTCTAACAAAAACTTCTATGTTATCAAATAATGTAGTTTGTGTCTTATATTGATACTAAATATGTGTTGTCCACTGAATATTTTCTATTGTTTTTAATCGTCTCAAACCTACATGATTTGTCATGTGTTAGTTGGCCATTATTTTTACTACAAGACACCTGTAAATAAATGATTATTTAGCCCATTCAGAAATCATGTAAGATAGAAATGCGACACATTGCTAGATAATTCTGCAAACTGTCTAAGTGCTACACCACGAATTCCATTATCACATATTGATCACATCTTAGTAAGCATTATTTTGTATATATAAAAATTCAAATGAGACATATTAATACTTTAAAGCAAAATTTGTTTAAATTTTAATCATTCTGACACTGATGCCATAGAATTTAATATATTAACAGAGAAGACTATTTTGATTGAGGTTTCTTTCATGTCTGCTCTTAATTTTGCACTAATTCATCACCATATCCAGAAAGATGCATTTAACATGTTTAATATACTCACCTTCTTCCAAAACAATCACCTATCATTATTCAACTGGTTAGAATCAGAATTGCTATATTTTGAGTTATAAAATCTGAGAAAGGGCCTCTTTTCTTAATATGAGGCTGTTTCATGGAGCCTACAAGTCTTTTGTGTAGTGTGACTGCCTCCATCAATGATGTTTGCTGAATATTTTGGCTGGTGCTATAGTTTCAACAACAGTACTTGTTTTATCTTGTACTTTAAGGTTATCGAACTGGCTCTGTCCCCTACAGATCAAGGACCAAGCTCTGCTAGTTTCAGGCATGTGTCTACCTTTGTTTAGCAGTTTTTGCAGAAATGGAGAGTTTTAACATTGCTATGAGTGAGGTTTTGGTTTATTGAAATGTTGTGCCTGGTTCGATCTATCCAGACTACTAAAATTTCTTCTTCATATCAGCAATAAGGAATTTGTTTTTATTTGATACTTTTTGTGTGTTCAGAGGAGGGCTATTTGTAACTTTCTTCAGAAATGTTTCTCTTATAAGTATAACTTGACTACATGTTTTGAACAAAAATCTGTGCTTTCAGCCTCTGTTGATGTCCAACACACTTCCCTCAGGAAGTATAATAATTCTCTCCTTTGTTTTAAACCAAGAGATGGGTGTCTTTTTCTCTTAAACACTTAGTGGTCATTGTAGGGTCATTAATTGGTATCAATTATCAAAAAAGTAAATAGTTCACTGGAAAGAGATGGATTATAATAACCAGTTTATGGAGCACATGTAACACGTCAGAATTAATTAATTAAGATGTCAGTGTCACATGAGCAGGTTGACGGTGATCTAAAACTTCTAAATGGGAACATCAAAGTCAGTCAGTGTAGTTCACTGTAGCTTATATAATAATATCTAACAAGTTTAAGATGCTGAGAAAAGCTAATTAAATGAAGCAGAGACCTGAAATGAGCACAAGCAGTGGGAAAGATGTTGTTAGTAGACCTACTCTATTAATTACACAATCTTTACATTTGTAAAATTCACGGCACCTGCAAAACATAATAGTGCAATAAACCAAGATGCTGAGTGAATTCTATCTTTTCTTAATAATGTTCCATTATACTTTGGAAAGGACTTTCAGAGGCTGAGAGAGAGAGCTCATAAATATGAGAATTAAACTGTGCCAAGAGAAAGGCTGAGATATGAAGTGGCATCATAGATATCAGAATAAAACAATCTCATAAAGCAGTCAAGAGACTTCTGCATTCATCTGTTTTATAGTGTAGGTGAGTATCTCTACGGAAATGAGATACATAAAAGAAAATAACATTGGAAGGTGAACAAGTAACATCATTTCAACTGCATGTGTTGGTAAATACAGGATGCAACATAAACACTGAGCTGCTAAATGAGGCATATCTGAGTATCTCCACTTTTTGTATATTTATCAGTATAGGTAAGTAATCTCTTTTTTAACTTTCACTTAATTTAGGATTTCTAATATGTTTATGTAACTAAAAGAAAGATTAGATGACATGATAATATATTTAATAACTTATTTATAATATTCTTTAGCATAATTTGTGAAATGCTATACCAAACATGTATTACGGGTTACAGATTTCATAAGAATTAAAACTTGGGGATATTTACTGTTGTATGAAGAAGTTGCACTCAAAAAAAGAAGTTGTGCTCAATTGTACTCAATGCTGTCTTAGAAATTTGGAAGCGCATTCTCAAACTTATTTTTTTTTTCTTTGAGACAGGGTCTCACACTGTAAACCAGGCTGGTCCTGAACTATCTATGGAGCCCAGCCTGACTTTGAACTCAGAGGAGTCCTTCTGCATCAGCTTCCTGAGTGCTGACCTGACAGGCAAGTGCCACCATGCCCAGTTTTAAGGAAATGAACAGTTTGTATATAAATGTGAAAGAAAGAATGGAAAGAAGAAACAAAGGATGGAAGGACTAAGGAAGAATGAAAGAAAAAGAAAACAAAAGAGGATGGAAGGAAACAAGGAAGGAAGGAAGAAGTGAGAAAAAAGGTAAATAAAATGAGAAAATAAGTAAGCAAAATAAAGAAAGATGGAAGTGTAAGTCACAATGGTGAAGAGTACTTTTCTACATAAAAATATGAGTTTTTAATGATTCTTAAATTACAGTGCCAAATTCTCTAAAAATATTATTTTATACCAACAGCAACAGTTCAAAATGTACACTTTTAAAAAGGCAAACAAACTTCATGTATTTTATTGACTTAAAAACATTTAAATAATTAGATGCACTAATTGATTAATAGAAAAATCCAATATTTGAAAAAAGTCAGTTCTTCCCCCATTGACTGTTATGTTCCATGGTAATCCAATCAGTAGTATAAAAGATATTCTGCTATGAATTCTTGCCAAAATTCTCTCTTTTAACCCTTTTATTTCATCACTCTTGTTTCTTTCTGAAGCAGAACTTTCATGAGGACAGTATCCAGCTGGCTACTCATATTTAAAAATTCCTTTAGACTAAGAGTTTGCTCAGTGATGGAATTAATGCTTAATGCAGGAGTATTCGGGTTCTGTCCCCAACACTCCTCTATCAAAACTGTTCTCATTACTTAGGCAAGTGTAATGATAACAACCTTTAATGTCCACTCAAGTAAAGCAAAGACCTGTGCAGGGCAGGAAGGAGATGGGAAAGTGAAGCAGGCTTCATAAAATACTATTACATGTCAAAGTTGGGGAAGAAATAACTGAAGGTTCATTATATTATCTCTTTACTTTTTCATAGATTTTAGTCTTTCATTTAAAGAGGTATATACTACAAACATAGGCGCATATCTTTTTAAATAAAAGAGCAACCAAGATTTTTTGAGACAGGGTCTCATTGTACAGCCCCTGCTATTCCCGAACTCACTATGGAGCCCAGGCTGACCTCAGACCCACAGCAGTCCTCCTGTCTCAGCTCCCCAAGTTCTATGATTACAGTCATCACTAAACCTAGTGTATGTGGTTCCGGGGAACTGAACTCAGGGCTACATACCTGTCACGCAAGTGCTTTAATCAGTGAGCCGCTCCTCACTCCAGAGCAACAGTAATGCTTAGTTAGCACCTGCAAAGTGTGTTTGTTTGTTTGTTTTTTCAGGTGTTCAAGGTAACTTTTGCCATCTGTAATCAGTGGTCGGTATCAGAGCTCTAGGATACATTCTTGTTGATTATTAACACGAATAGGGGGAAGAAACGATGGTCATGCAACAACGGTGAAGAACTTACTCAGCCAAACTCGAGAAGATGGGCTTAGCAAAACAAAAGTCAAACGAGGCACGTTGTGTGAGGCAGAACTGCACGTCACGGTTGGAACCACAGACAGGAAAATAGGGACGTAAGTCATGCTGCAAAACGGTGAGTGCGATGACCCCAGGAAGAGTTGAAGCATAATCCGCACTTTTTCCATCCAATAAAGTACAACATAAACTTTATTTATTAAACATTTTTTTAAACAAAAGGAATAATTGAAAAGGACATTAATCAGATTGATGTAGATGCTCAAGAAGAGAGAGATACACTCCTGGATATCAAGGTATAGAAAAAAATTAACAGCAAAAAGTGGGGAAAACAGAATAGAATAGAAACTCTTAACAGATTAAATGAAGAAAAATAGAAAAAATTTTGAAAGAATTTTCAGCTAAAAACGAAAACTGACTTATGATACACTGACATAAAGGAAATCACACAGAAAATTTAAATAAAATAGTGCCAAGAGGCATACCAAAAGAATTTCTAGTACCTACTAATCTTATCTGTATATATATATATATATATATATATATATATATATATATATATATATATATATATATGGGTATGGATTGGTCCACTTTTTGTATTTCATTTTTAAAAACTAGTGACCTTCTGTGAGAATCCACCTATGCTTTTCCCCTTTAAAATTTATAGCTCACTAACTTAATTCTACTCACTGTTCTTGGGAAGAAAAGACCTCCATGTTTACAGACTTTGTTGTTTTAAATTACAAGCTATTGGAACCTCTACAAGTGTAATCTTATTCAACCCAAAAAATTTCTTCAGAAAATTTTCATACTTACTGTATTTTCTTAAAAATTTGTGATATTTAGTATCTGAAGCAATTCTAGTTCAAATTCTGTGCTTTATTTTAAAATTCATTTAACTATGTCTTCCTTAATTTTCCCTTTAACCTATTAGTTATTTTAGTATTACTTGTCTTTAAATATTTTTAGTATACCCAAAGCCTTCTTCTTTCACTTTAATACGAAACATTTTAGAAATATGGTAAACTGCTTCTAAGGAAACCTCTCTATTTCTTATAACTCTTCCAGAAGATATATTACCCACGATTTAGCAATATTAGTTATTAATACATATCCTATCTCACTGCTTTCATAATATTGGCTGATATTTATTAGGGACATATTTTATGCTATAAACTTTCCAATCATCTTACATCTGTTAATGTTCATATTAAATTTAGAGATCGTTATTTTCCATTTAAAAACTGAGAAGAAGGATTAATTAACATGCTTCAGGCCACATAGTGTAAAAGAGCCAAGTTATGAATCCAATTAGAGTAAAGTTACATAACACCCTATGAACATTTCTGCTATCTTATTAAAATGAATCAGAAGATTAAGTGGTACCTGTCAGGCAAGTGCTTTAATCACTGAGCCACTCCACGCGCCAGAGCAACAATAATTGCAATTTTAAATTGTTGCTTGTTTTGTACCACTATTTCTAGAATGCCTGCTCTAACACATAATTTTTATTTGATTTCTGGATAATCATATATGTGCATTTAAAAGTTGAAATACAAATATTTTTCAAGCTAATGCTTCTCAGAATAATTTTTCATGCTTTAGTTAAAAATTCTAATTATAAAAGTGTTGTAGCTAACAAGAAGATGAACAAGCTAAAAATGAAGGAAGCGGTTACTTTGAAATACAGAAAGCTGTATCTAAAAGGAACATCATAAAATTATATTTTGCATCTAAAGAATAAAATGAATTCCATGGTATGTTGTAGAATCAAAGCAAATGTATTTAGAATGCAGCAATATGTATGGCTTCACGTGAAATGTTCCAACATTTTTTTCATAATCTGAGAGTAGGACTTGTTCACAAAGTCATAAAGTTCATAAAAGTTGTAGTCATAGGAAAATTACTATTTTCTGTGAAAATAAATTTTCGTCTTTTATGTCAACATTACAAGTTGCTAACAAAGTTAGGTATTACAACAGGGTTAGAAGGAGAGTTATATCTCTGGCTATCTTAAAAATAAATCTGAATTTAAAGAAATACATATCTATAGAGATTAATTCTATACTATCAAGAAAAAAGTAATAAAGAATTAAAATGTCTCCTTTATATAATACAAATTAAGGGATTTAAATATAGTCTACAATTCTAAAGTTAAGGAATATTTGTTGGTGAGTCAGAAACTCGTAATTACCACATATGCTAAATTAAAAAATCAAATTTGATTGTTTGCTGGAATACAATGAAATCAGTGTAAAATTTTAGTGATCTTTTACTCTTATGAATAATCAGTGAGTGTCTACATTTCTGCAGTTACAAACTTTTGGAAGAATATTAAGTCTCATAACAGTTAAAATCATAAATGTATGCAAGTATTATTTTTATCACTGAAGTCAATTTTCAATATTGGAGGTTAATTAAATTTGACGTTCCAAACCATTAAGTACAATATCAATAATATTCTTGAAAGTCTGTCTCTTTTGGTTTCCATTAGCATAATATTTATAGCCTAGAGCATTGAAAAAAAGATGTTCTCCTCTGTCAAAACCAGAGAGACTTTTGTCCCTTGATCTATATATTTGTACTTCAAAACTTTGCCAAAAGAGAGAGAATCAAATCTAATAGCATTGAACACTACTCAACTCCAATGGATTATCATCTGATTACCAGTGAAACAATTGTTCATTTGGTACTTGGTAGCTTGCAGTTAACCAGTTTAGTATAGAGAAGAAGAAAACGGACAATGAGCATTCTCTGACTTTTAAAGCTATGGTAATGTATAATACACATACATACATACATATGGAGTGTAATTCTTCATTCAGATCACTTGACTTCATAACATTACATGTATTTATACTTGAAGATATCTATATTTTTTGAAAACGAGAGAGTGGCTCAAATTTTACTGGCAATCTGAGGTTAAGTTTCTATTTGTGTAGGATAAAACGGAGGAAAGGAATTATTTTGAACCTCCTGGGTGCATGGGAGTATTGCTTGCTTGCTTATTGTGTCTAGTGTTTCTAAATAAAATAACATAATGAAGAACATTGTGTAATTATATATACATATATAACTTGCATACTTTTCTGATTTTAAATGCTATGCATTTTCCTCTTACAAAAGACTTCTCTATCCTAGTGTCCCCCGACTTATTGGCATTAGAGACAAATGTCATGGCTGATAATTTTTTATGAAAAAGACTTCGGGTATTTTAAGAATAATGCAAGTACATTACAAATTATTGTTCAAATTTTAAATTGTTGTTACATCATAATATATGATAAAATAATTATACATCTCTTTATAATACAAAACGAGCAGCAGAAACTCCTACAAGCAGAGCTCTCAGGATCCCTGAACCTCTGTAAAGGGGCAAATCTGCATGTGATGGGCAGGGATTTCACCAACCAATTTTTCCTGCGCAAGCCCGTTTCTAACAGGCCACAACCCCACAGTTGTTGGTTGGTAGGGATGAGGGCACAACTGAGTTCAATAAAAGGGTATGTAGACGATCAAGCATGAGAGAGGATGGAAAGAAGTCAATTAAAATATATATATATATGTAATTAGATGGAAGGAATTAGCTCTTGTTTTCTACAGCAAAGTAAATAACTATTGGTTATAAAAATCTGTGATATATTTCACAAAACTAGAAATATATAGTAGTTTCTAAAACATAAATATTATTGACATTCAAGAAAATTAAAATGCTTTGGCTGTTTTTAGTCATTAAACATTAGCAAACATATGGAATTATTACATTGTAACCCATAAAGTTGGACAAATGTTATATCTAAAAATATGTAAATATATTAAAAGTTGAAATAACTCTTTGATCATAGGCTATGCAAAAGTATTTTGTAGCAGTAATGCCGGAAATGGAAAATATTAATTCTATTGCCTGATGTCCAAGAGCTCTTCGATGGCCGTGTGTGTTGTCAACAAATAGTAATATTTTAAAACTAATCCTTCTTTCTTGATTGGTAGTTGTCAAATATCTCAAAATATTCAGTAAAACAGAGTATAACCATGTGTGTAGTTATCAACACATAGTTGCACCAGTTTTAAAGCACAGAATGTACTCAGTATAACTTCCAAAAGTTCTACACAATCATTTGCTTCAGCTTCAATTCGCCAGCTTTCGTAGACCCTAACAAAAAAAGGTCAGCCCGTCAGTCATTTGAAGCTCTAAGGAAAGGCATTGCTTCTCTCTAGCTATGAAAACCTTAGACGACATCTACTTCAAAATAGCAATATTTTGTCTACATTGAATACCATTGTTTAGTCTAGCCTCCTTCCTCATTTACCTTAACTAGATCATCTATACAACCTTTTTGCCACCTCTCTGTTAGCACCAGCAGCTTCACTTTACGCTCCTGGTAATACTGTGGTAATGACTTCTTCCTTTAAACTTCATAACCTAATGTCCACCATGCTTCAGATGTTTCTTGAGATTTGTAACATGTCTGCTAAAAATTGGATCTGGACAATTCCCCAAACATCTCGTGCATTTGAAAGTTGTGGAGTACCTTCTCTCTGCTGTTAAGAGGTTGGGCCTGTTTGGAAGGGCCAGAACATTCGAGCTTGACCTGAACAGAGTGGACTACGGGGACAGAACTGGGAAGGTATTGGCTAGCTCTGCCCTTCCTCTCTCATGTGCTTCCTGTCTCTCACACTGTGAACGGACTTCCTCCTGCTAGGCCACGTGTTTCAAACATTGCTAGCCACACAAGAATGAGCTGAGCCCTTGCGAAACAGAAATAAAATAAATCTTCCCTCCCTTACATTATGGATGTTAGGTGTTCTCTCCCAGCAATGAGAAAGTTGCTAAGACACTCTGTCATCTTTCATATAATTGTAGAAAGGGCATTGCTTAATTAGATTTTAGTTTAATGGATCAATGGAATTTTATGTCCAGACTATAAATTTTTCCATTTCAGCCATAAAGTTGTTTCATTTTCTTATCATTTGCGTAATCTCCAGAGAAGTGCCTTCAATTTCTTTAAAGGATTGCTGTTTTATCATCATGTCATAGTTATCATTAGGTAACTCTATTGTGTTGCATGCCTAGTTTTTAGCCTATTTTGCCTATTAAGTTTTTTCCTCAATAAATTTGATTGTTTTTAACTTTTCTTTTAAAGAGGTACAACTTTTTAATTTACCTTAAAACTTAAAGTTTTTATAAGTTACTAATCAACTTAATATCAGAATTGTGGTGTCCCAGAAACAAAGGAAACATAAAATGAGGAGCATAAAGGGGGAAGGGAATGGTCCATGGAATGATAGGAACACACACAAAATCTGACAAGTAGGTTTCCTCTGTTGTGTGAACAAGGGTTGTGGCACTACAGAATCATTACAAAAGTACTATAAAAATCATTGATGACAAATAACTATAATTGATACAATAATTACAACAAGGCTTTCCAAATGAAAAGAATTGAGAAAATATGACATAAGGACATGACTTAAGCAGTTGATATTAGAAAAATTGTAAGATAGTGTCAGCAGATATTCTTAGCTGAAGGATGTATAAACATTCAATTATTAAAAAAAATCTTAAACACAATAGACACAAGTAAACAAATACACTTGTGTCTCTATTAAGAATTAGAAGAAAAGTCACAACATTTGAAAAGTATAGCAATTCAAAATCAGGGTTTCTGGATTCATGATCAAAGATAACATCTTTATAAAATCAGCATTTTCATAACAAAATATAAAGCATTTTAATTGCTCAGTCTTGCATATAAATTGGAAATATATATTAAATCAAAGAAGTTTAATTTTAAATGCATTTATTATGATAGAATTCATATACCATGCATTGATTTAAAAAAAAAAGACCACTCACTGTTTCCAAAGATCCCCAGCCCCAGGACTATTGAGTGATACCAATCAAGCTCGCCTTTTAGCTGCTGTTTCTATTACATCCCAATGCTGTTACTGACCTACCAGGTTGGAGAGCCCCACACTTCCTTCCTGCTGCTGCTTGCTATGACAACGCTATTCTCCAACAGTATTCTGCACAACAAACACCCCTCCCCACCTTGGAACAGTGGTCTTCAAGTGAGCTAGCCCTCAGGGCCAACAAGGCTGAGAAGCACTGCTGTTATGCCCCTAAATAGATACAATTACTACAGCCAATTGCAAAATATTTTAATCATCTCAAAAATTGTTGCTTTGATCCTTCTACAGCCACCATACTTCTAAGCAAAGCTCTTTTTGTCTCTATAACTTTCATTTCCTTCAAGACTTCTATAAAGAGTAAAGTAATGGAGATTCCATGTATGTATATGTTGCTTTTCCTTTGCTTAGTAAAATGTACCAAAGTTTATTTACCACAGAATACACACGCACTTACTCCTCTTCATCACTGACTAAAATTACAGTTTACATATATATCACATTTTTGTTTATTCTATTATTAATGGCCACTTGAACTGTTTTTGAATTCTAGCTCATATGAATTATGAATATCGTTGCTATTAACATTTGCTTGCAAACTTTGTACGTACATATATATTTACTTCTCTTAAGTACATAACTACAATTTTAATTGCTTAGTTGTACAGTAGCCTAAGTTACTCCTTGAGGACCTGACAGAATTTAAAGAAAAAACTGCACAAATTTACACTCTTATATTGTACAAGGATTCTGCTATCCTCTTATTTCCATCTTATTGAACTGTATGCCATTTTGTTATTAAATTTTAGATTCTGTCTATTCAAGAAATAACTTGCTTGTCAGATATCTGACACTGTTTTTTTTTTTTTTTCATTTTGTGGGATGACTTTGTCTTTTCTTCACAGTGTTTGAAATGAAAGTATTATGAATTGTATTGCAAGAAATTCTTTTAGAGTTCATTAAGTTGGTTTCGAAAAGTAAGAATCTTTCCCCCCCCTTTTATTGATATGTACAAGTGCAGAATTTAAGGTTTACAATGGAGTTGAGCATTTTGTGCGCATACGTTTCTTGTCAAAGTGACAAGGGCTTTCCCGCTCTCCTAAGAATCTTTCACCATATCTATGGCTATGTAGGTGTTTGTTGGGGTCTCTGGCTGCAGTCGGCCACTGGTGATCAGAGATCAAGGAAGTCTGGAGGAACAGGTTCTCCAGAGGCCATGAGTACTAGGAAATCACATCTGGGACACAGTATCAGTGTATAGTTTATTTGTCTGCAGGGCTAGGCTTGTAAATACTTGAAGGCAGATCAGCCAGGGTTGTAAAGCATGGGTCGTTTTCTGATTAGAGGAAGTTCAGGGTCTGAAAGTCAACTCATTAGCATCGCGGGACATTTAAAGCCCGATTATATGAGCCCTGACAAAGGTCTTAGCTCAGGAAAAATAGAAGTTTGAGCAGAGTGAGGAACGGAAACCTGACCTGCTGGCCATCCCAGACCTGGGACCAAAGGGAATGGCTCCACTCCTGTCTATCTGGAGATGCAATTACTGGAGTCAGGGCCGCTTTCTACCTTCCATTATTCCTGGCCTATGCGTTCAAAAATATTAGATTTTAAATTTTTACATGTAGTTTGTTTAATCATTTCTGTTAATTTATTTTATACATGAAATGACCCGGGGATCCCCTTTTATCTTTGCATGTGATTACACTATCATCCCAACACAAACTGCTTAAAACTATCATTTCTCCTATTGATGCTTGTCATTCTTGTCACAAGTCAAATTGCCACACATATGCGCTGATTTTTGGATTTTTACTTTTTTTCCTGTTCCATTTCGTTGAAGTTGCATATATGGTGTTTATCCTTGTCACAACATTAGAATATTTGAATATTTAAAGTTTTCGTTGGAAATTTTGGAATTAGAAAGTGTAAGCATTCCAATTTTGTTTTAATTTAGGCTGGCTGGCCTCTTTTTGGAATCATCTACCATTCCACTTACAATAAGCTGGTTGATTTCTACAAAGATATCAATTAAGATCCTTGACAAGGATGGTTTTGAATCTCTAAGTCAATTTGGAGAATATTGCCTTCATAAAAATTTTAAGTCACACAATTCATGGACATAAAATATTTTATCATCTACACAAATATTTTAAAATTTCTTTCAATGATACTTCATAGTTTCTAGAGCATGACTTTATCAGTTCTTTGTAGAGGTCTATTTGTAATTAATTTTTGATGTTATGAATTAAATGGTTCATTAATTACATTAATGAATGTAATTATATAAATGAATATGAAATATTTTAGATGTGTATAGAAAAATAAGTTATACAAGTTGATCTTTGATGTTATGTTAGCATATTACTGTTTTCCCACATTTTATTGATATGTATATGTGCAATATTCAAGGTTTACAATGAAGTTGAGCATTTTGTGCACATACATATCTTGTCAAGGTGACAAGGGCTTTCCCACTCTTTTTGCCCCTCCCCCTTCCCACCCCTCCCCCCATTCTCCCCCACCCTACTACATTTCAGTGTTTCTAACTTTCTGTATATGTGACCATACCATCTGTGAACAGACTTAGCTCTTTCCTTTCTAGTCAGAATTAATTTAGTTCATTTTCTTTTCTGAATGTCATGGCTGAAAATTCCTGCAAAATGTTGAGTAAAAGTGATAAAAGTTATGTTATTTCCAACTCTTGGGTAATAATATATTTTTATCGTTAGATGCAATATTATTTTTTAATATTTTAATAAGTGTATTATATTTAAGTCAAAAATTCACTTGTTATATATTTTTCTTATAAAAGAACTTCGATATTGTCAAAAATATCTCTCTTCTAATGAGTGATGGTGGAATTTTCACGCTTTTAACTAATTAGTTGATTATTATATATTAGTCACTCTATGATCACTGTGTGTGTGTGTGTGTGTGTGTGTGTGTGTGTGTGTGTTTAATTACATGTTGTTAAAGATATTGCTGAATTTGGTTTCCCTGTATTTTGTAAAGGGTGCTGTGACTTTAATACTATTTGATATATATAAAACAATGGACAAAGATACAGCCATCAATAAGTATTTTTATTTTTGTATTTCATTCCTAATTATCAATAGGTTAAAGAGCTCACTGCTCATCATTTTTTTTAGGAATATGAAAACAACTTCCTATCTACATATCGCTTCTTTCTAAATTTTCCTTATTATCTTTTTCTTTCTGAAATATGAATCAGAAGCATTTTAGCAGTGAAATAACTGACAAAGACCTACACCTTAATAAAATAATTAGAGCATTTCAGAATATAGTAAACTAAAAGTTACAGAAAATAAAATAATCTCCTAAACTATGTGGCTGAGTAGGAAGACCCAGAACTCTCTCCTCCCCAGAAAGCCGAGAGCAAACGAATTCAGTAGTAGAGAAAGAACATCCTCATAAAGTGTACACCTGGGACAGAAGCCTATTAGGGTACAGAGCGGACTTCACCACCTGTCTCTTGAGTTCCAGAGCCAGAAGAGAAGTCTCCCCTCTGCAGGGATAAACCAATAAGAGCAAGCACCAGGAACACCAGCTCAGATGCTGACACTTCCAGCTCTTAGAAATTTCTGTGACTCCTGAAGGCTTACTGTCCTCCTAGACAAGAGTCTTGAATTATTCATAGTCATCCGGCTTTGGAGAGGAATTATCCTCATCCTTAGGAAACATCTAGGGTGCTAACGTCAGGGGCCAATTTGAAGTAGACATATTGCTGAATTTAGATGACTTTAGAAACTTCTGCTTAGTGACGTACCTGCGAAGCTGCAGATATTTCATGGTACTGGCCTCAGCGAATGGCTACTTTATGTCAGCTCATGTGCTCAACTTGGCTCAATGGAGTAGCTGACACAACTGCAGTGACAGTTCTACATCCTTAGCATAAATGAATAAAAACTAATGCTGAACACAAATGGAAGCAGGTGGTGCTGCTTATAAGGACCAAGGGAAGACTCACTTGTCCTCTGAAGCCAGCATCTTGATTACCTGTGGAATTCAAAATTTAAGTCTGCTGCCCACCTGATTCCCGCCACCTCTTTCCATCACCATTTCTTAGTGCTGGACCGTAGCTCTTCCTGGAAGAACCCTCAGTTTGTACTGAAAGTCATGATAGTAGAAATTCTACCAACACCCATATGGCCCAACAGAAATTCTCTTCATGATACTCACAGCCTAAGAAGATCCAAAGAGAAACCACCCAGTGGCAAAGGCAACATTTCATTCTCCCTTTCTCCAGAAGGCTCTTCAGTTGAGAAGAATTTTACTTAGCTCCAGAGAGATAAAATCTCTTTATGGGAGATTCAGTAACTCAAAGTATTCAAAGTGGGAAAACTCTGGCTTTCTTAGATGTGCATATCTTGGGGAGGGTCTGGGGTCATGCTCCACGGTAGGAGTGCCTAGAGAACCAGGAGAGAGAAAAGACACAACTCTTCCTACCTCCCCACTTACACAGGTCAATTTCATTGATCCTCCTGTGCCTTTCCACACCATGCTCGGCTGACAAAATGAATAAGAGTATGAAAGACAGAAAATGGCGATTCCTATCCCAGCCTCCGTTGTGAAGCACCTGAGCTACATCCAAGTCCAATCACAGAAAAATTGTTTCAACCACCTCACTGCTACTGAAGTAGTCAAATTACAGAGAACCATTTGTATAACAGAATTGGTATCAACAGTGACCATAAAACTCCCATCCCTTGATGCAGGCCATCATGCCCATAGTAGGAGAAGCCATTCAGTGTGTGCTCTGTGTCTCTGAACCACTAGAGGCTTCTCACTCATGTTCTACTAAGTGTGGACCAGGGAAACTCTTGTGGTGAGCACACCAGACTTGTACCCAAATTCACTAATCATAGATGAAGACAGTATAGTGTACCCAGGGAAAAATAAACTCAGCATTGCACGAAAAAAGAGTACTCAAAGACACTTTAGAAGAAGGTTTCTTACTACAAAAGCCACCCCACAGAAAGTAGAGATAGTCATTTCACTGGCTGTCCAAATCTCCATACAGGAATAAAATATATGTAGAAATGAATACAGCATTTCATAAAGCTCATAATTCCCTGCTAACAACATCTGAAGGTATGAAGCAGGTAAAACACATGAAACACGTGATTCTAAAGTGTTAAGAAATCAAAAAGAAAGTAGCTTACTGGCAAAACAAAACGAGGGAAAATAGGATAAGAATGAAAAGTTCAGGAAACATATTTTTAAAATAATCAATTACTAGAAATGAAGATCTCTATAAGGCAGATGAACAATTTATTTGAAAGCATCACTAACAGACTAATATAATTGAAGAAGAAATATTGAAACATGAAGAGAAAGTTTTCAAAATATCACACTCAGAAAAAATAAAATAAAAATGAAGACAGATTGAATGACAATTGGAATGCCATTGGAAAGTAAAATGTCTGCATAGGGTCACACATTGGCATACTGAAAGGGATGAAATAAAACTTAAGGGCGCCGAGGGCTACTCAAAAACTAATGGCAGAAAAAAGTTTCTTATCTTGGGAAAGGACCAGAAACAGGAAGCCTAAAGAAATCAAAGATGAGAAAGACCTTCATCAGAACATTTTCTAGTAAAACTGTCAAAGTACACTATAAGGAAATAATTTTCAAGCAGTGTGAGGAGACAAACCATGATCACATTAGCTTGAACCTCAAGAATAAAAACTGCTTCAACAAACGAATCAATAAATATGTACATAAATGTAATCAAAAACACCATGTGATCATAACAAAAAGTGCAAAAACATCTGATGAAATGCAACATCCCTTCATTATAGAAGCCCTTAACAATTATGTATAGAAGGATGATGCAAGATAATAAATCAGAAACTCATATATATATATATATATATATATATATATATATATATATATATACATATACATATATAACAAATTCATGTCTGATGTCATGTTGAAGAAATAAAAATTGAAAATACCATTCATTGAGGACAGGTATAATAAAGTCCAATCCATCCTCATTGCTTTTACACTACAAAGTGCTAGAAATCTGAGCAAAACAGCAAAAGTTTCACACTTCAAAATACTAGTATAGGCCATGAGTTAGTAAGTGAGATTCTAAAGACACCGAAACTAAAGGCAAGGATTGGCACATGAGACGAAATCATTTCTGCATAGGAAAGGAAGCAACAAAAGAAGTCGAACTAGAGAAGGGGACATGATATCTGCTCCGTATACATCTGAGAGGGGGTTGATATGCAGAACATTTAAAGACGTAGGCAGAATGTCAGTAAAATTAACAAAAGTCAAGTGGTCCAGTTGTGAACAGGCACATAATCAGAATAAAATTTCTCCTCCAATTGCAAATGACCAACAAATATACAAAATATGTTCAATCTACTTACCCATCAGGAGAATATAAACTGGAGCTAGAAGGACATAACAATTCTGCAGTTAAGATGACTATATATATATATATATATATATATATATATATATATATATATGATACCAATGAGGATGTTGAGGAAAAGAAATATTTGTACGTTGTTGGTGGAAATATAAATTTTGCACTTACACATATCAATAAAATGGGGAAAATAAATATCACAAGGTTATCACTATGTTCATTCATAATTTTTCATTGTCTTGCTTAATTTAATCAATAACATCATTTAAGCACATTAAACACTAATTATTATCAATTAAATATTTTATTTTCTCTTTAAACTCTCTTGAATCTAGTGTCATTTTACACTCTTGTTTATTTCTTCTTTCATCCCTTCACCTTTTTAACTTTTTGTTTTTTGAAGTATTTGCTTGTACTTTTATTTATTGCCTTTAAGATTAAGATCAGTTTTTGAAGAATTTCAAGAGTTTAAGGTACTTTATTGCTTTGCATTTTCATGATTTCTGTTTTCTATTGAATATTGTAGATAAGTTGGACTAGAAATTACTGCCAGAATAGGAAAGACCTCAAGGACTGAACGGCACAGAAAGAAAAACTACTCTTAATCCCCTTCTTCATACAAGAGGTAGGAATTTCCTTTCACACATGTTATTCCCCACCCACCCCCCGTCTGTATCAAGAAAAGGAAAACATTCATTTTTATTGGGAAGGAAAAAATCAAGAAAGCTGATACTGGATTTCTCTTCACACACAACCCTATGAATATTTATCCACATGGGTTTTCTCCTCCAAAAATACATTGCCCGTAATGATTTTGAAAGGCTTCCTCTACCTCCGAAGACTGCTGTACTGAAAATATGATGTCCAATGAAATGATAGTGAGAGGCAGTGTGACCTTTAAGAAATAGAAACCTGTAGGCAGTTCCTAGTGCATAGAAGCACCAGGTCCAAGAGCACATTGATTGGTCCTTCTGAGGGACTGAGTTAGTTCTCTTGAGACATGATTAAGAAGAGAATGAATAAATTATGTTTTGAGAGACCAGATTAATAACCATCAGAGTGGATTGTGGTAGAGCACATAAGACTCCCCTTACTCTCATCTATGTGTTCTCATAAATACATCAAATTCCTTCTGTTTTTCTGCCATAAGGAAATGCCAAAGCCTTTTAGATCCTTGTTTCATAAACTTGGATTTTCACACTGTCATTAGAATAAAACTCATTCTTTAAAAAATATTATCTAGTCTCAGGTATTTACTTTGTTACAGCAAAAATAAATAAATAAACAAATCAGGACATTGCATTTAAGAGCCCCAATTCTTGGTCCTTTTTCTTGTCATTTTTATATGAATTTATTGTCCTTTGTTAAGAGGCTATATAATCCTCCACTTCTAATGACACCATGGAGTTGTCATCAAGTCACTTACAAGAATGGTTCATGAAAAAATAAATTGTGATTTTTTTTCTTCTGAAAATTTGCCAACTATTTGCTTGCTTTTTGAACCCTTGAACCCTAACCTAAGAGCATTTAAAAAAGTTATATAGCTAACATAACTAGAAAGCCATATGTGTATGGTTTTGATCGAGAGCTCTGATATATTCAAATACCTAAGGCTTGTTTTACTCGTTAGCCGTAGAACTTTAAAAATCTGAAGCACAGTCTCATTACATTCAGCTCTCCTATCTGAAAATAGGTACTATAATAATATCTTATGGAGTTATGGAGAGAATTAATAGAAAAACTGTTTCAAGCAGAGTCCTTACTACACAGTTGGCATTTAATTAGTTTTAACATTTATTATTTTGTTTCAAAGCAAGAGAAAGCCAGTCTTCTCTGTCAAATGACCTGGAAAAAAATTATGTCCTTAAAAAAATGAAGCTATGCTCAAGCAGATTGAGAAGTTAATTAATGTGAGATCTTAACATTGAGAAAATTACATCATAAAATACCAGCAATATTCCTTGAAACTAATTTTAGGCCTTCAATAAATATCAGTTAAATGAATAAAGTGCCTATTGAAAATACAATGTTAGCATATAAAGTAAAAACGTGCTTAATATATATTTTAAATATTCAGAAAATATTTTAAAAATATTTGGTTCCTTAGCAAAAGATCTAAATCCCCTCCCCTGTCATTTTTTTGTGCACAAGTAATCTGATTAGTTAAGTTAATCCATGAATCTTTGATTTATACATCAGCTATTATTGGAATATTGGATCAGGAGCTGGTAGATGGCACGATCTATTATAAAGCTCCAAAAGTTTTTTCTTTTTATGTTTAAAAAGGTAGGTTTTCCCAATTTCATAGAGAAGCTAATGACCTTCCACTATCAATATTGAGGAGTCAGAGCAGAGAAGTGAACTAAATATTATCAAACTCATATTGTTGATGGAATCTAAAATATCTCTAGAATTCTTAGCATGTGAGATAGTCCTTATTTAGTCAGGTTAAAACGTTTTCTGCTAAAATGCATCGAAAATGATAAATATTTATAACACTAATGTGATTCTTATTAGATAATTAAATATTATTAAAATAACTAGAATAATTCATTTAAGAACAAACATTTCTCATATATGATTTATGAAATAGAATATTTTTAAACGTATAATTACTATGGGAAAAATAAAGCCAGATTTATCGAATACTTCAAAATTTAAAGGAATAAATCCTCTCCATGTTATAAAGACTCTTCTAAAATATAGTCAAAGGAAGATAATTTCTAAGTGATTTTTCAAACTATCAGTACTCTAAACATAAACACGTCGAATATAATCTCCAGAATTTGATCTAAACTATAAATAAATAATGGCTAAAAGAATCCAAATAAGATGTTAATATATTACATATAGAATCACATTAAGATGAACTAACATCTTATATTCTAGACGTAAAAATGTGGCTCAGTATTATCTTTGGCCTCTAAGGGGCACTCGGACACCTTTCTAGCTTTATCCTGGTTTAGGCACAAAAGTCACGAATGCAGATAAAAATTACAACCAAATAGAAAGTTTATAATGATTGATTGATAATGCTAGATAAAAAACATGTTACCTTATTTTAAAAAACAAAACACTCAAACCAATGTATGCAAGCGCTCAGTTAAGCAAAATTTATGAAGATTCTCATTGTTAGGTGACCAAAAAACAGAGGAAGGCTTTAAAATGGGTGCACTTCTCATTCTCAAATTTCTTCTAAGAGCTTGGTAATAACAAACAGGGCAAAGGTGGTGAGAGTGTTATGCAAGAAATACTGCCATAATATGGATTTATATTAAACAATGATGAACATTTTTACTGATACAATTACTGTGAGAGAAAGAGAGAAGGAGAGAAAGCAAGAAAAAGAGAGAAAAATATTTAAAAATTGGGTTTTTAATAGCAATAGAATAAAAGACTTCACATTTTGGTCCAGTAAAAAAGAAAGTAGTACTTGAGGTCAAGGAAGATGAACTCAGAGATTTGAAAACCAATGGAATCACTTTAAAGACAGATTTTTCTCTTCCAGTCAAATGATGTGACAGACTTAGCTCGATACTTGGTAGGAAGTAAATGTATATCAAAGTTTTGAAAGCCCAACCTGACCTCCTAGAAAAAAAATAATAGCACAGAGAAATAAAATAAAACGTGCAAGGAAGTAAGATCAGGGCCGTGCAGTGAAGGAGAATTATCTGAAAGAGCTGTTTTGGCTACCGTTGATGCTCATCCAATGCTAATATTAAACAAGTTAGAAAAAATGACAAGGTTCATGGTGGAAAATGTTTTCTGAAAATTATAGACATATGTGTGTGTGTGTTTATGTATGCATTTATGTATGTATATATTATAAAAGGTGCCCCTATGCTTCCCGTTTTAATAAAGAAAACAAGGTCTTTATTTCAGAAATATAATAAGGAAGTTGCATAGTATAGTTATGTAGGAAATATTCTACCGGAGGCCCAAGGAAATGTTGAAAAAGACAGTGACATACAGGACACTTGAAATAGAAAAATGCAGGAAAAAGTGTAGGAATCTATGAAAGGAGGAAGTGAAGAGATCACGACTCTCAGTTGTTTGTTGTAAACCTGTTTATAGGAATATGATGGAATAGCGATGAGTTGATGTTCTTAGGCACAACGGCTGGTGTTTTAGATCATTGTGCACCGCAGAGGAAATAAAAAACCTTGTGATTGGCAGTTATGTCACTGCATATTTCAACATTTTGTAGGAGAGTAGTTTAGTCAGATGCCCTATTCAGATTCCTCAAAGAATGACTCCATCCAACTGAGAGGAGTAGGGTTGCCTGAGTCCCCAACCCCCAGTTGTTAGTCCATTTCCACATATGAAATATAGTATATTTTACTTAGGTGGCTTCTAGACCACAACAACAAAACAATGGTCATCAGCGGTAAGTTTTCTACCAGCCAATGACTAAGCAACAGAGGAGTATTAGTGCGTGGTTACTTCTCAAATTTGGACCCTTTTAACTTCCATATTTGTTTTGTGGTTCCAACCTTATGAACTGATGGCTCTTCCTGGGTAATGTTGCTCTCTCTCCCTCTCTCTCTCTCTCTCTCTCTCTCTCTCTCTCTCTCTCTCTTTCCACAAGGATAATTCTCCAATGAGTCTTTCTGTGTTCTTGACTTCATCTCAGCATTCTCTAGCTGGAGAAGCAAACCCAATCCAAGAGATATCAGATGGAATTAAGATAAATGTTGCTGGCCTTGTTACCGTTCATCTTATTTTACTGTAGTGTAAAGTGGGTTTATTAAATTTTTCTCTTCTTTTTGTATTTTTATTCTGTATTACAAATTGAGAACATAAGAAATATTCTGCCGCTACACCACAGGGTACATTTGTTACATTTACACGTTTGCTTTCAGTTTATTAACACTAGAAAATGGCTCCATTTTTATATCATTTTTCTGCATTTAGTAATATTTTAATTATTATTGTTTTTTTCACTTATATAAAATATAAGTGAAACTTCCTCTTTTATTTTACTTTTTTAATTACTGAAGCATCCTCAGAACCTCAAGCAGTACCTATCACCTTGTAGAAATTTAAAATATGTCTTAGAAGGAACAGAAATATGGTTTGATTAGTAGCTTAAACATATTGTTTTCTCTTTCTGTAATATCATAGCTGAAGCATTTACTTTAATATTAGTAATGAATTAAATAATAAGTAATCTTAGTATAACGTTTCACAATCCAATAATGTAAATGTGCACATAAATTTTCATTAGGAGGTTTGACATAATAATCAGACATTTGCCCTTCTATTTAGAATCACTATGAAGGCAAAATTTAGTAATAAAACGTGGTTTGATGTGTTACAATAATAAACAGAATTATCCTATTTATTTGGGCTGCTCTCATGTTAATTCTAAACCAGCTTTGGATATTGTCCATACAAAGAAAATTGTCAAGGCACTACTTCTCCTAAAATTTCTGTTTGTACTAAAACTAAATATAAAATAGTTTTGGTTTGTATATGTTAAGCCAAATGAAATTTTATGCTAATTATTTAAGAGTTTATGTATGAAACTGTATTTTTGAAAATAGTATGTTCTATCTAAGTGTTAATTCCTTAAGCTTTAGTGAGCTATTACATAGAACAGAATACACCATTTTAAGTATACATTTTATTAAGTACTGAGAAATATACACACTTGTATAGCTATCCCCACAATCAAGGGATAGAATGTTTCCTATTTCCTAAAAAATCCCCTTATGTCCCCTCTCTGCCAACCATCCTCCCACCCTGTTCTCCAGAATAACGGATGTACTTTCTGTCACTCTATAATATTGGTTTCCTACGTCAGATCCACATTTTAGAATGAAGTTCTTGGAATATCCCCCCAAAATTTTATAAAATAAGAGGGAACTTTCATCCTACTAAACCTAATGAAAATTCCAGGATATAAAGTGAATGATCTGGGATTCAGTTCTGAACATACAAAGCCAAGAATTTGATACATGAATTAAGAGGATTACAAATTGTAAGAAGGGCTGAAGAAGCAGGAAGTATCCTGGGACTATTGGATTGTATCGAGCAATCAAGCAAACAAACCAAACACAGTCACGGTTTCCTCACGCAAGGTTGGTGTTATAGTCTGTCTTGATAAATCTGAGAAAAACGAAAAAAGAAACGAGGCCAGAACGGAAGCTCGGCTTTCTCTTTTCATTCCCTTCTTCGCCTTCCTGTCCCATCTCCTTCACTTCTCTGGGCTCTTCCCTTCCTTTCCCACCCTTTCCCCTCCCTTTCACTTCCTGCCCTTCTAGCCCCACCTCTTCTTTTTGCTTTATTTTCCTTTTCTTCTGCTAATAATTACAGTGACTGATATTGGTTTGGCTGCCAGACTCCCATGGAGAGAAGCTGTCACATGAGAAACTGGTGCAGGTGTAAAAACTGAAATTGAATAAAGAGACACAAGTTATTTCACTAATAAAGCCAAAAAATGTGCCAAGAGACATATTATATTCTCTTTTTTGAGAAGGAGTAGTTGTTTTTCAGTGATGAATGTGAAAGGAGAAGAATTTTCAAGCCAAACGTATTTTAAAATTTTTAAAATTTAAGGCAAAATATATCATGACACCTGTATCTATCCAGTACATTACCAAAGAAATACATGACCAAAAATATAATTAAAAGACACATATGTGCACAAAATCCTCAACTTCATTGTAAATCTTAAATCTTGCACTAATACATATCAATAAAATGGGGGAAAACATATTTCAATAGTTGCAAAATGGTATAATATAAATTTAACAGCAATAAAAAGGACATTAAACTCTAGATGAATAATTATCCTTCCATGTTATGAGGAATATTTCACTTATACCACAACAGTTCAGATTATTAAGATTTTTTTACTTTGAAAATAGCTTATATATTCTAGAAGATTTTTTTATAGTGGGGAAACATTTATCATTTTTGGTCAGTATCTATAAGGAATAATTTACAGATATATAATAATTATTGTTATAACAATTATAATCATACCATGCCTATTTAAACTAGCATAATAATTATAACATAATTACAAGCATATGTTGTTTTAATTATCATTTTAATTATATTATAGTTACTATAATCATTTTACATGCAGACAAACTTTTATTTAGATATTTCAACATAGAAAAAAGTCTCTGGAGTCCTTTGTGTAAACAAAGAATGTATAATAATTATTTTTAGTTATTTAAAAACCAAAGCTTATATATCATGACATGAAAACTCAAACAACAGAACTACCAAGCATTACTGAGAGCTAAGCAAGAATGAGTTTACTAAAGAATCTCAGAAAGCACATGAAATTTTGCTGAGAGGACTATAAAACCAAAGAAAGAGGTTATGTGGCTATTAAAAAAAAAAGTCCAATGTCAAGTGACGAATTCCTCTCAATACGTCATTGCTACTCTGTAGATTGACACCCCTATTTTTATTACAAATAGCACTAATCTTCAACTTATATTGCAGTTGCATGAAATGAAAAATTTAAGAACTGGACATACTTATCTCTATTCTTGAAATGATTGTTAAAAGATGACAACTGCCACCTTTTCATATAAATGTCAGTCCTAGTACAGGTCAAGATGGTGTGTCTAATTCCTTTGTCCAAAACCCTGCAAAGATGAGCAAAAGTCCTGAATATTAAAACACGAGTTTATGCAGGAAGAAGACCCTAAATTCGGTTTGTTTTTCCTTTAATGTGGTGTTTTGACATGGAATTGAGGAGAGAGAGAGAGAGAGAGAAGCAAGAATCTGTTGGGATGTCAGCATATTGGGAAGAGTTAACATGTAGAAAGTTCTCCAAAATGAACAAAGGGCCCCCATTGTGGGCTCCTGTGAAAGACAAGTGCAAACATGGGACTCAAAACTCAGAAAAAATGATTGAAACCTTCAGAAAAAGAAAGGATCTTGGAGGTTTAAAAAAAAAAAAAAACAGTAACAAACCCGCTAATTTTCTCAGTAAGCCCGAGTTGCAAATAAATGTAGGAAATCCCCCCAAAATAAAAACCATGGGAAGGCTTTCAGACTCTCTTGATCTATATGAAAAAAAAGAGAAAGGAAAAAGAAAAACTTATAGAACTGAGACATGTGAAAACCTAATTACATTTTTTGTAATTTTTATTATTAAAGTGATATTCAAAGGAAATAGAAAATAAAAAAGTCAAAAAAACAGCCAAAGTGAGAAACGTCCCAGTGGTTCCACATCAAAAGTAATATCCCACCCTAAGGGAAGAAAAAAGCAGGATTCTTTCTTCTGAAAAGCAACCATGTACCCACATGCAATCTCATGATGATGTTGGCTCCTCAGAAAATAAAACTAGCAATTATGACTATGGCTATCAATCATTTTATGTCTTTTGTGCACAAAATTATAATATTTGATCAAAATGAACACTTCTGAAAATACAAAATTTCTCCACATTTATTAAATCCTTATTGCAGAACAGATTATTTTGATACATTTAAAATTGGTAGAATGCAAAATAATTTCTGAAGCAGATATGAATTTCGATATTGGTAGAGATTATAATCAACAAAGACATATTTCTGGATACTAAGAAATAAGCAGTAATATTTTATATGCAAATCACTATTCGAGAATTTTCTTAGAAAATAAAATCATAGATGGCAAAAGGGAAAATAAAATTGTAGAAGAAATACGCTTTGAAATTTAGCTTTCAAATGAGTTAGAAACAAAAAAATAAAGATTAAATACAATGTTAGATTTTCTTCTTCTACACTGTTCACAAGCAGTCTTGTACAGTTAGTTATCAAGTAGAAATGAGTCATAGATAAATACATCCTTATTCAAAAGACTAAAAGTATGTTCAATAATTTAATGAAAGGGTCCTCTCAAAATTTATAATGAATGGGGTCAGGGTACTTTAAATTTTATTAGAAAATAAATAATGTTGGATGAGAAATGAGAAGGTCACATCTTTGGGGAAGACACAGTGACATCATTCGCAAAGAAAAGAAAGAGAGACCAAAAGCACACCTAGAAAATGGACTATAATGGGCTAGGAAATTTTGGGTAAGAAAGGAGTGTTTATATGTGGCAAAAACACAACTGAAGAGTAAGAGTAGTGAACAATAGAGCCCAGGCTTTTCAGAGTTTCATTTGTATAGCGATAAAAATGAAAACACTGAGAAAAACAAAAGAAGACGTTTAATAAGAGATGGCTTGAGACAAACCTTTGAACATGAAAGAACACAATGGAATAGAGTTTTTTGGTTGATTGACTTGGGAAAGTCCATTAAAGTAAAAATACAGTCGTAGATGACACAGAAAAGAAAATCGTTTTTTATTCTGTTAATTGAATTATGCTGACTCCTCCAGGAGAAAATAAAGCCATCAAAGCCTGAAATAAGAATTATTACAGTACAGAACAAATACGATATATTTATTATTCCTCACAAGCAGCACTTCAAAATGCTGGTGACTTTTTAAAATGCCTTATGTTCTGGTTCGGTTATCCTACATGGTGAGGAAGAAAGGTGAAGAATTTTCCACTGAATATCAAATACTGTCTTGATATACATGGAAGAGCTAGAAGGAAGATTGCCTATTGGATGGAATTGTCTTATTCCTCAAATCTACATTCCTTTGTAATTTTCTTCATAAATATTCACACTTAGAGGAGCCTATGGTATATTTTCCTAGTCAGCTGGAGAGAATGTCGCCCTAGGGTGTGAGATAGTAGGGGCGAAGCGGAGAGAGGCTTGAAGTGCCAGAGTCATGAGGGATAGGGGCTTGGGAGAGAAAGTTCTCACAGCAGTCCTCCAATCATTCATCACGCTCCCAAGCTCTGACTTGTAGAGCGTGACACGTGGGGGATGTGTACTATTACGTAACTGTTTGGTGAGAACAGCTTTGAAAAGTCTAGTGGATGTAGGAGGGGAACAGGGAGCCAAAGCCTTGTAGGCTGCCAGATCAGCAGCTTTAGAGCCTAGCAGGAGACACAGAGACGATGTCAGCTTCACTGCCTACTTCTTTGTTCCAGAGCCCAGACCTTCTAGTGGCATGGACCATCTGGACCTATACTGGCCCACAGCCCAGGGATCTGGATGCTGCTGTAAGTAGCCATCACTTATGCTTCCAGAGGTAACTCATCCGCCATACTTCCTGTAAGTATCCCTCAATAAACTCACTGTGTTCACCAAATTGGACTGTAGTGTAATCGTTATTTTGGCTTATGACTTCTGCCCTGTCCCTGGTGAACATGCATAGGCAGGTGTTTCTGCATCCAGAGTCGTTTCATACTGCTGAGGGTTGATGTCCTGTAGCTGTGGTAGGATCTGGGCCTATTTCATATTTTGTCTTCTCTCCTTATATAATTTTGTAAAACACATCTCAAATTGTTCTTTTCATTAAATGGCCAAAAAATGATTTTTTTTTTTTTTTACTGCACTAGAAATCATTTCTCTGCAAAAGCCTCGGTACTACTTGTCTGTATGGAAGAGTACTACACCATTGTGTGCATAGACCACATTTTTTTGTATTCATTGCTTTGTTAATGGGTATTTTAGAAGCTTTTGTAAGTAAATGGATGCAACTTGAGACCATGACCATCAGTGAAATAAATCAGACATAGAAAGTTAAATATCGAAATTTTTTTTAATATGATAAAATCAGAGTACAGTCATTTTATAGAACCAAATGAGAATGATAGTGGGAATTAGGGGGGATGGGAAGGTGCAGTGGGAGAGGAAGGGATTGTAAGTTTGAAGCAATATGCATGTGCGCAAATACTCAAATTCAATGTAATCATTACGTAACACACACGTGTGTGTGTGTGTGTGTGTGTGTGTGTGTGTGTGTGTGTGTGTGTAAAGATATCATATATCATTTCTGGGCCCTTTCAGGCAATTAGTACTCTCATAAAAAGGGCAGTATGAAAGCAAATATAAAAGGATGAAATAGAGAGTAGATGCAAAAGAGAATTTCTGACGGATTGAAACATGCACATATCAACTGAACTGTTTGACTTGAAAATGTACTTAATTTTACTAAAATTCAGTCACTAGTTTTCACAAAAACATAAAGACAGGCTATGAATCTGACTGAATGTGAAAGATCATTTTTCAGACTAGATTTCCCTCAGACTTGACTCGCAGATTCACACTGTGAGTACATTATGTCATCCTACTAGAAATCCATCCCATAGATTAAGAGTCACAATGAAAAATGAAGCTGACCATGGTAATTCTAAACAAATTTAAATAACCATAACTTTCTTTAAAAGTTGTTATTTTTCTATTTATTTGCTTAAACAAAGATATTGCTTGTTTTTACTTTGTGGTTGTTGCTTTTTTTTAAGTTCTTAATCTCTAGTGGACCATCTCCTTCACTTCAACAAATACATCTTCATGTGTGACGATACACAGGAAGTTGCTGTGGCCGGTTCCCATAATATTTCAAAATACAACTTCAGTAACACAGTTTTGGAAAAAATAATATATAATTCTGTATGTGACATGGAAATTAAATGAAGATTAGGAATGGTCCATGATTGTTTCAAATTAACCATGATTATAATATTGATTTAACTTGATTAAAATATTTCAATAGATATTACTATTAATATTTCCTGGTCAAGCCAGTATAGGAGTGAAGTAAAAAATGGGATACTCCAGAAATTCACATAATCCCAAGAGTTAGTTATTTGCCAGTTTCTTCAGGATAGAGATTGACGCTGACTTCAGCACCTGTCTTAGTTACTTTCTCATTCCTGGAGACCAATACCCGATTCCCACAACTTAGGATAGGAAAGGTTTGTTTTAAAAGGTCAGTGTCTCAGGAGGCCTTGGTCCACGCATGAGCACGCAGCAGCAGCGGGAATGAGCAGGAACGGGTGCTCAAGGTGTCATGAGAGGAAGGATCGTGGAGAAAATCAGCTCTTAGAAGCACATTGAAAAGGCAGTTGGTTAGTACATATCTGAATGTAAAAAACATACATTCCTATTAAATGAAACTTTGATAAGAAATTACATCTTTTTCACAGTTTGGCATATAGGTGCTTGTCTTACCTAATAAGGATCATTTATCTATGTTTTGTACATGAAAACTGGATACTGAGGGATCTTAATATGTTTAAATTTTATTTAAAAATCTCTATTTAAAAGCCATCTATCATAAACAGCCAAGTTATCCCCAGATTTTATCTTTGGTGGTTTTATATGATTGCACTGTCCTTACCTTTGGGTTACTTGTTATAGGAACCAGCCTCTGTGGTGCTAGGAATCAAACTCAGGGTCCTGTACTTGCCAAGTAAATGCTCTTAATCACTGAACTACTACTCCAGTCTCTTTAATATTAAAATTTAAAACCATAGTTGGCTAGCATACACATACAAATTAAAAACCAAAGTGTTACATATAGTTGTTCATTTCAATATTATATCTATTCAATTAACGTTTGACCCTGTATAAAACTGAAAAATGTAGTGTTTTTAAAAGATTTGCAAAACGGCTTTCTGAATACAGCCTTATATGCACAACTTACTTGAATTTTTCGAGATGTTACTAAAGATTGATGAAAGCTAAAATAGAAAACTCATAACAGTTAGTAGAAACATTTTTGTTTTTTTATGTCTTCTCTTAAATGTAGAAAAGCTGTTGAATTGAGTTAACTAAGTTAAGCTGAGGCGAGTTTATTGACTGTGTGTCAAAACTGAAAAATAAAATACATCAGTTTTGAATGTCAAATGGCCTTTCATTTCTCCACCTTGAGATTCATGTCTCTATCCTTTCTCTATATTTCATCTCTGCTTGTTCTTTCAACCCCCTTGGAGTGCAGCCAGGCACTGCAGCCTCCAGTGCGAATGTGCCTACTCCGTTCCTCTTTGATCCTCTTCCCTTGATGTCAGTTACTTTGTGGGCTGTCTACTTGTCAAACCATTTTTATTCTTCAAAACTTTATACATAATTTTTAAATAAGCCGTGCAGATCTCAGGGTACTTGATGAATTTTTTGCAAGTTAATCACCCTTAAATAGCCTAAATACTGTCGCTTAGATGTTTAACATTGTAAGGACAAACATATTTACTCAACTGCAACCAATTAGATGCAAAACACTCAAATTATGTGTTAAAGAATGCTGTTTGTGTTTCTCCTTGAATTAGGAACACAAGCAGATTTCAGAAGCGAGCTTGAAAATACATCTAGAATTTTAAAGCATAGAAGTAGAGGACATATTTGATAATTTTACTGAAAGAAAAATAGAAAATTTAACAGCATATTACTAAATGGCTTATAAGATATAAACACCTTACATTAAATGCTGTCTCACAGTTGGACGGTCAAATATTTTTTAGCAAGGAGAAAATACCCTTAATTAAATCTTTATGTATTGAGAAGAAGCAACGTTATCTTCAGGACTGTTTTACAAAATCCAGCATTTGTCGCGTGGGAAAAAATGATCTTTAGCTTTGTGTCTCACAAAACCTGAGGCATAAGATAACTGTGTCTTGTGTCACCCATTGTGTCTCGGCGCTCAAATCATTTACCTCAGAGTCTGCAAGCTATAATGAAAATATGCTAATCAATTGGAAGAAATTCCTTTAAAAAACTGTACTCAGCATATTCTTAATAAGGTTATTCTTGAGAAATTATATATAGAATAAGACCATCCTAGGATTAAAAAAATAAAAAAAAATTACAAGTTAGACCAAAATAATCCATCTTAACTAAGTGCAGTAAAGGTCAGATAAGAGAGAATCTAAGTAAACTGTACACTTTTATAAGCTGTGGTAAGGTCAAATCAAGTTAATATTTTTTTGTCCTAAGGTAGTAATAGAAATAAAGGCCAGACACGTCAACAAAAGATAAATAAAATACTACACATAAGCTAGATAATATTATATTTTATTTTTCAGATATATTAATCATTAAGAGTTTAAGGCCTCTTTCAAAGTATTTCTGTTATTAGTTTCACATAAAATACAAGAAAAATCATTGCCATATTTTCAAAGTAACTTGTTCACAATTGTGAGATTTGGAGCCCAAACCAGAACATGCGAGGAAGGGCTCCTAAAGCTACGGGTAATTAAACTAAGGCATTTGACGGTGCAGAGAGAAAGGACAGGAACCTGTGGTGGGAAATTGTCAGCACATGGTAGCTGTCCCTAGCAACGGCCCTCAAAGGTGACAAACAGCAATGGCTTGTTTGTAACAATGGGAATGGTATCTGAGGCTTAGCTACAGGAGATGCATTGTACTTCACAGAGAGACACAATAGCTCTGTTAGAACAAGAATGCACCCAAAAATCTCTTTTATGGAAGCTGTCATTCAGGGAGGATGTGTGGAAGAGGACAATACTGTGAACACAACAACTTCTGATCTGTGTTAATTATAGACAAGTAAAAACAATCACTTGTTCTCACTCCAAACCCTTTTGACTCCCCCAGTAACACACACACACACACACACACACACACACACACACACACACACACACACACATGAAAATCCATAACTTTATGATGAGTTATTAAAAATATTCTTGGCTCCAGAAATTGTTATTTTTTTCTGAGAAAAACCTAATGTAGCTGATCATGGTGATGCATGCCTATAATCTCAACACTAGGGTGGCTGAGGATAGCTGTGAGCTGGTGGCCAGTCTAGGCTGTGTAGTGACTTCCAGACCAGCCTGGACTACTGAGGGAGACACTGTCTCAAAAGAAAACAACCTAAAACAGAATAGGAAATAATCATTCTAAGGCTACGCATTTTCAAATCTATATTCTCTTTCTAAGATTTGTACACTCTAATCACCCTATGATCTCATCTAGTTCTAAACTTTTGATAAAAGCATCACTTCTATTCTAAGTCCCAGATTTTCTTTATCCCTTATTTCACTTGAAATAGATTTATAGCACGTTGTTTTCCTTTGCATATCAACTAAGCATCTCAAATTTAACACTTCTCAGACCGAGCTCTTTATTACAAAACAACAAAACTTCCTTCTTTCCAACCTTGCCCATCTCAAGAGGCAGCAGCTCACTTTTTCAACATAATTAAAATTCAGCTCTGCAGTTTTTCTGTCCCTCGCTTTCAATTTCTTCACAAAAGCCCCCAAGCTCTATCTTCACAAAGTACTCAGAATTCAATTATTTCTCACCACCTACAACGTAACTATATTCTCTCAGGTTGTACAGAGAATCCCGACCCTCCTGGATGTGGAAGGAGGGCGCATTCACGAGTGTGCATGCTGTGCGCGACTGGGTGGAGCGTTCTGGACCAGGATCCTCCCTGAACCTGGGCCTACAGAGACAGAATCCTGATATGCAGCTGAGGCTCCAGCTCAGAACACGTGATCTCTGGCGCATGGCCCACACCCTCGGGCCTGTACAGGATGCTATGCCTGGGAGTGCTTAGCACTGCAGGGGATGTGGGCTATGGAGATGCGTGTGTAAGGTGAGTGCAAGATGAAACCTTGCAGCAGCAAGAAGATGGACAAGGGGCAATGCGCAGTTTCACTGAGTTGCGGGCAAGCCTGCAACTGGCTTCTTCGTGACGTACCTCTAAACAGCTCCCACTTCCGCATCTATAGGCAGCTCCTCACCCACACTTCTGCAAGCAGCCCTGAAAAAATCATTGTTTCACCACATTGAGTGTTGGTGTAGTTGTTATTTTGGCCTTTCCGCTGTGCCGTGTGTGCAGTCAACAGGCGCAGGTGTCCACATCTCCTCAGGAACAGATACTCACATACTGCCACATCATGTGCACGTTCGCGGTGTTATCAATATATTCTCTTATTCTCACTTCTCAGAATGTTCTTTTTCAAAATTATACCTGAATATATTGTAGAATACATGCGAAAATATGTCAACCATGTTCTTATAAACTGTCCAATAGTTTTCCTTTTAACTAATAAAACAAGTAAAATTCATGCATTGACTTAAGGTGACCCATCTTGGTTTTCTACTGGGTGGCTGTATGCTGTATTCTCTCAGTTGTTCAAACTTCTTCACTTCAAGTTCCTTACTATTTTGAAGTTATCAACCACTCAATTCTTTTAGGTATCTTTCTCATAAGTTTTCTTGTATCTTAAATATTTTCTCACAAGATATAGATGGGAATTCCTGACATTTTCAGGATGTCATTTCTACTAATATTTCTCAAAGAACTTGCCAAATTTTGTGTGCAAAGAACTCTTCTAAAACATTAACGAAATATTCACTCTAGCTCATTATTGTATTTTACTTTTCTTTAAAGAATGAACATAATTTTAAATGTAATTGATTTGCAATATATTTTTATAATTGATCACAAGATTGATGAAAGAATATTACATTTTTGTTTCACTTATCCCTGATTGCTAATGTAGATTTCAGATGTATTCATTGTGCAGTGTCTGTTTACACTATTATGAAGACTGGGAAGTCAAATTATCCACCATTTTCAAGCTAAAGACTCAGGAAAATAATTGGCAGGAAGTCTTATGTACTTAAAAAACAATACTTAAGAAAAACTGGTAAAACTCATCCTGTTTGGCACGAGGGAGCGATGGCATGGAAGATGATTTTCTACAGATGTGGATAGTTTGGGGAAGAAGTAAGCACACTACATTCATTGGTCACTTCTCTTGTCTTTCCATTATTATATGGTCACATATGATAAAATCATTATACAACTCATCATAATGCACACAGTGGAGACCTAACAGAAGGGAGTGCTCAGGCTATAACGCAAGCGGTGAGAGCCTGCCCCGTGCCTTAATCACCTGTTGCACCCTCGTTTGTAACCAGCAGCATGCTGGTATAATCATTTCTGGTTTTGAAGACATAAAAATCAAGGAATCCGATGGTGTTAATTCCAGTTCTAGTTGAGGAGGGGACAGCAAATGAGCCAGCTTAAAATTAAAATAAAAATAAACTTTATCTCCATTTGTCTTTTATTCTTTCAAGACCCGAAGAGATTGGGTGATGCCTCCATAATAAGTATTTTTATTGAGTTCATTGAGTTTCCCCACTCAGATGTTAATCTCATTCCAAACACCTTCACAGACTTCCTCACACCTGATACTTAACCAGATATTTGAACACTATTACTCAGTCAAGTTGATGGATAACACGAATTGTTGAATGTCCACCCCTTAAACTTAACACATGCACACTTGTCCTTAAATGACACTTAACACGCAAATAAGGACACTACCAATTGTGCCAGTTTTCTTTAATTGCCAACTCGATGAGATTAAGAGACTCCTACAGAAGTGATTGTATCATGGTATACTCTTACATTGATTAATACTCTCGTGTTCTCATATGCATTTCTCTATTAGAAAGTGGATCCCACTTACAAAAGGTGGGCTACTGGGTGTATACCTTTGAAGATCGCTGTCTGTCTCAGGTGCTCTTTCCCTGCACTCTGCTTTCCACTTGCCATAAAGTGAACAGCTAGGCTCCATGGTGCCCCGGCACCATGATGGCTCCTTATTGGAGCCAGACAACTAGGCACTGAGACCTCTGGAACTGAGCCAAAATAAAACTCTTCCTTAACTTATGGAGGTCAGGTATTTTGTCCCAGAGATGTGGAAAGCTGACAAATATATCAGAAGAACAATTTTGTCTGATATGATTCAATAAATATGCCTACAACTAAGCACGCACTAATGTCTTCTCTTGAGAGAGGTAGAGATTGCTCTTCTTCACATTCTGGGACATAAATCCTCGAAGAGAAGCTGTTAGATACGTAACTGCTATGGTAATGAAGCCAATATGTTTTCTGTTACATGATAAAAACAATGGAGGAAATAAAAAGATATATCTTCTACAACTCTCTTTCCTTTCATCTTTAGTTGGTACCTCACGGGCCAAGATTCTTTGCTAGTGAGATAACCTTCATTCTTGAAGTATCTTGGCTATAAGTATAACCACAAAGACTGAACTTGACTTTTCCATTAACCTTCATTATAGGACACGACAGTACTAAAAAGTACTTTGAAGGATTACTTGTATTCCAAACTCCTCTTCATCTCCATCGTAGAAACATACCCAGTTCTACCTTTTCACCTCTACCTGCCCGATAACTCTTCTTTTCTATTGTTGTGGAGGCAAAAATAACTTATTAGGTGGGAATCCTAATAACAAATGCAGTTGGAATCAGTGTGTCTGCTGGAAACATTCCTGCCTCTAGAACTAAGGCTTATAGCATAGCAGAGAACATGATTATAAGAACTAGGAGCAAATATTGCTACATGTAATGTAACATGTGTAATTGAGAGTGATGCCCTTTCCATTTCCACATTTCACGTCCTGGGCTTTTTCGAGACCAATTATCTATGGACTTTCAGTCTGTCTTACCAAATATAACAATTCACTCAAAATTCCTTCCTATCATGAAAGTTCTTTGACATAAAAGGAAAATGTTGTAAAGCACCCGTGTTCAGGGAATTCATTGATCACTATGCCCCCATGTCCAGCATCACCTAGTTTGACAAAACGATAAGCTGGCAGCTTTGAACACTCAGTTACAGGCCAATAAGGGCAGGTTCCCTGTCCATCTGCACATGTTCTGAGCAGTGGCTAATATATTGCCTCATTCTTCCAGTGAGGATTGATGGACCCAGGACGTGAAATAATTTGCTGGAATAACGACAGTGTTTCTCAATGTATTTTAAATTAGGCTGGCTACAGTTATTCCATATTAGACAAATACACTGATAATTCCTTGATGTTCTACTTGTTGAAAAAAGTTTCATAAAGAAGGTTGAATGGAATGTGCATAGATATATACTTCTATGCATATTAAAATTTCCTTTATGTAAATTTTAGATATATTGAACAAAATATTGTATCACATTCTCAAAATATTCAGTTAGCATTTAAATTAAAAGCCACAATAAAAGATACATTTTTATTAGCTTCTCTGAAAATATTCCCCCCACTGTGATCGTACTTGCCTCATTGATCTAGCCACGTGATGAAGCGCACTGGAAATCCTTTTATGCATCTTTTCTAGGTGACTGTGGTGCTGTGTGCTGTCCTATGAAGAGGAATAATCTTAAACAATAAATTGTGTTATGTTTCACTTAACTTTTACTCACCAGACTTGTTTCTCCTAACTTCTGACTATAACCCAGAGTCAAAAGAACCATGAATGGATTCTGAATGGATTCAAGACAGCAAGACAGCCACAACTGCACAAGAGGAGAAACGCAAGAAATGATGATATTCCCAGAACTTCTGAAGCAAGAATAGGGTATTCTGAGGGGGGATTGTTGGCAATGTGTGTTTTAGTGAATACTCTTTGGAAAGGGTTTACTTTACCTATTTGATTGGATCTTATGTTCTCACAATTTCCAAACTCGGGCACTGATTAAAAGCCAATATATTTTCAATTATTTTTATAACCAACTAACTAAATAGCCTAAGTGTATAGTGGTATCCTAGAATTATGTAGTATTTCATAGTTATAAAAGTGTAGCTCCAAATACAGAGTTTGTTTGGAGAAATATTATTTCTGTTGTTTTAAATCATTATTTGAGGCAATTTCATCGTTTTAAAAGGAAGATTTGTTCTACATTTGGAGATAGGGGTTGACACGTTTTTCACTTTTATTCAAAATATTTCCAAGTGAGAATTAGATAATACACATAAGTCAATCAAAATGGTTTACCTATATTTTAGCCTACTGTCTTCTTTTTCATGACAAATATTCATGATTTTTTCTTCTATAGTTTACCTTTGTGCATTTGAGACTGACATATGCAATTTTCTATCATACCTTTAAATATCTTCTGTTGTTTTTGAAGATTTTTGTCTTATAAGTAATTGAGAAAAACCCCAAAAATCCAAACAGGTAATTGGCATTATTTTATATATTACAAAACTTTTGAGCATAAAATTAATAACTTTAAATTATTATGTGTTAAATGTCTGTAATATCAATGGTGATATTTTTTCTTTTTTAATTTTGACAGAAGATGGTAGTCTTTAAAATGTGATTACTAGCTTGACAAGTTTATGAAAATTATTGAATCTTTTAATCAATCTTTTGGCTTTTCTCTATTTTCCTTATTTTCAATGTTGGTAACCTTTGATCTAAATATCACAATTTTTATTTTATTTTCTTTGCTATCAAAAAAGTTCTTGCTTTTCTAATTCTTGTAAAATAAAAATTTAAATAATTTGAATCTTTCTCCATTAAAATATTGCTCTGTTACACATTTAATTCAAGTTAATTTTAAGAATTTAATCATTGACATGTTTAATTTACATTTTAAAATCATTTATCTGATAGCATTTTTATTCTATTACCGCGATTATTTTATCTCTTATATTACTGAAATTTCCAGCTATTTTTATGCTGTTCATATGGCTTTTACTTCTTCTGTAGTTGGAAAATATATCTTTCATGTATAGTTGGCCCATGCTGGTAAATACCTCTTAAAGAACATAAGTGTTCATTCTGTTTTCTTTATTTGAAATATTCTTTAAATTTAAATTAGGTGAAGTTGATTTCAAATTTGCTTAGATCAATATTACTATTTCTAGTTTTTTGCTTTTTAATTATCAAAAGAAGGGTTATCACTTATTCAAACATAAAAGTGGATGACTTTATTTCTCTTTTTAATATATCAGGTTTTGCCTCTCATATTGGAACTACCTATCATTATGTATATACACATGAAGTAGCCCTGTCACCTCTTGGTGAATTGAATTCTATACCAGCAGACGCAAAGTATGTTGACAGTTTGCCTCTCGTTTTTCTAGTGTCCAGAATTGTGAGGAAAAAAAAAATCGGCTTGTTACAAGCTCTTGAATCTAAAGTATTTTGTTACAGAGGGTCAGGTGGATCAGGATGGAGATTTGTCATGGGAGAAAGATGTGGCTATGGGAAATATTAAAAAATATGGAAGCTCCCTTGTACCGGTGTAGTGGACAGAGACTGGAGATAAGATCAAGTGCTTACTAGCAAAAACTTACAGGAACTTGAATAGAACGTTAAGAGCAAGTCCTGAGGGCTCAGAGGAAAGGAAAAGCTAAAAACGTCTCGATCTTCTGGATAATTACCAGAGACTGAATGTAATGTTGATAGATATGTGAACAGTAAAGACTATATCGATGAGGTGCTAGATAGAAATTAATCACTGATCTCTTGGTCCTATGACTCAGTTGTTTATGCAGGTCCAACCATATTATTAACATATTTAAAAGTAACCTCAAATGTTGAAAAATAAAGGATAGGTGAAAATGGTTTTTTAAAAATGGTAGAGAACTCAGAAAAAAATTGTGCTTGCAAAACTGTTTTGGGGAAGTGCAACTTGTCAGTGATGCCACTGGATATTTGGTTGTGAGAAAATTTAAGCCAAGTATTGGGCATTTCTTGGCTTTTAGACTTGTCTACTTTATTATACAATAAATTATCTGAAGATGGACAATTTTATTGGATTATAGTTTGAAGATGCAGCATCTACTTGGCTTATCTTGGAGTAGCTTTCTTGATGTCAGAGTCCCAAGGTAGCGCAAAACTTTACACGTTAAAAGATAGGAAGCTTGCACATGAAAGTGGCTAAGTGTCTCTCTCTCTCTCTCTCTCTCTCTCTCTCTCTCTCTCTCTCTCTCTCTCCATAACCAAGAGGTTGGATCTCTTTTCTTACTATTTAGCCAGAGGATTCAACCATGGGTCTATAACCTCATGAGTTTAGCTTGTCTTAGTTACTTCTTCAGATACCACCTTGCGTCCTTGTCCCCTAACCCACAGTCAGCTTAAATTTTCACCTTTTTTATAAGGAGGATCAGAATCCATCACATGATGCTTTGGGAGACATCCAATGCATATCCAAACCATAAAGTTTCCCTTCAAACCTGTACAGTAATAAATTCCTACAAAAGGACAACTTTTGCAAAAGAGAATTTATCATAAAAAAGAAAACACAACTTGAATACTTGGAAATCCTCAGTGAAGCTGTAAGAGTAAGCAGAAAAATTTTGGGAGAGAATCCCAAGATAATGCCTGAGCCAAAAATTAACGGGAAATTAGTATTGAATATGCACTATTCAGATGCTATTATTAAGATAATGAAGGAACTATTGGAAGGAATTTCTGATGTCTAGATGACTTGTTCCATCATGAGCCTAGGTGCCAAGGCCTTTGGAACAAAATGATGACTAAAGTAGAATTTTGGACAAGCGCCCGTCTTTTGTAGTTGATGTTGAGAATTTTCTCTATTCTTTGTTTTCTGCAAGCTGATGTTACACTCCTCAGGGCGATTCCTCTGGGTCCAATTCTGGTGCAGGCCATAGTTGCTTCCCTTCAGGAGGCTGGAGAGGCAGCAATCTTGGCAGAATATATAATGACGCCTTTATAGCCATAAAACATAGATCTTGAAATGAAGACACATAGAGGCTCAATCATGCGATGCATACAGTATTCCACTGTAAAATGTGGACCAACATAGGAAGCTCTGAGTAAGGTAACCTCTGCTGACCCGTGGAATTTGGGCTGCCTTGGAGACCTTAGACATACGGTTAGTAGGTTGCAAGTTCAGCCTGGGATATCTACAGGCTTGTGATTCCAGCTTATGAGAAAAACAATAGAATTTGTCCAGAAATTTTCCAAGATCAAGGCCTTCGAGAACCGTGTGGGACCAACTCCTAGCCTTGTATTTCCAAAAGGCAGAAATCTACACAAAAAGATCATTCTCAGACTTAGATTTAGTATCAATTGATCTGCTTGACATTTCTCTACTTTCCTCTTACCTGCTCTTTTGGTTCGGAATGAAAATGCCAGTTTTACACCTGTCACCCCACAGTATTTTGGAATTGCATAGCTTGTTAGGTATCCCAGGTGAACAGCTGGGAAGTGACATATATCACAATGAGTCATGAGTGCCATTTGCCTAATTTAGATGTATTTCACAGAGAATTTGGAATGGATTATGGCTTTGCAGACTATTGGAATTAAATGTATTTTCCATATAACAAAAATATAAATTTGAAGGTTCAAATGTACACTGATGGGACTGGAATATGAATCCCCTCCGCCCCCATTTATGCATCAAAATCCTAATTACCAAAGGGATTGCATTATAAGATGGAGAATTTGGCAGATGATTCGGTGATGAGATCTGCACCCTGTAAACAGGACTCAGAGAACTGTCTAACCCTTCTTACTATATTCAGATAGAGAAAGAAGTCCAAACAGATGGAACTTTCACGTGACATTGAATACAAAGTCACCTAGCTCTTGGACTTTGCAGCCTCAACATTATAGAAATACTTTCACGCTGTTCATAAGCTACCTAGTTGTAGATATTTCATTATAGAAGCCCAAATAGGCTAGGGCAAGTTAATGGAAAAAAAGACATTAAAATAATTTATTTGTATTTATTTCTTTTCTGAAACATTTCCCATCTTAATGCAAAATAGAGTTTCTGACCTATATTATATTTCTCCTCCATGAAGGACTTTTATATATTTTTGGCTTGAGTCCATCGGTGATGAATTTGCTCAATTTTCATTTGTTTCGGGAAAGCTTCATTTTTCTTTACCTTTGGAAGATTACATTTACTGCCTTCAGAATTCTAGATTGGTCGCTATTATTTTTCAGTAGTTTCAAAAGTATTTTTCTCTGTGTTCTTTTTGTTTGCATGGTTTCTGAAAAGTCCATTTAAAAAATTTCAGCCTTATTTAACTTTAAATCACCTATAAGGGTTTTTTTCTGTTTTATTTCTTTTAAACAAAGTTCTCTTCTCTCTACAAGCTCTTGCCCTGGTATACAGCCCCATCATAAACCCAACGCAAAAAAGGTCAGGTGACTATGAAATAAAACTTACCCCATAGGCTGTTTATCTCGGGCATTATGCACAGTAGTGGAAAACTTTTCCAACAGAAAATTGACACGAAGAGTGTGATCATGGTTCTGACTATGTCACTGGAATTCTAGGCCAAGAGCCTGACACTGGAGGTTTCAACAAATCAGCTCTGGCCATTCATCTCATAAACCAGTGAGGAAACAGCAGAGAAGAAACTATTAATAAGTGTAGCTCCAGCAGGTGGAAAGCTGACTTCTATTTCTATCCCTCCTTCTTTGGTACTAACACCAGTTCTGAAATTATATTTGCAAAGTGGATCAGTAGGATTCAAAATCAGTCTTTGTCAAATGGTGGTCTGGGTGATCGCTGTCTCAGTAGGGGCAGGCAAGACATTGTCAGCAATAAGAAAGTTGCTGTTACCTTGGAAGGTTGCAGTTTTGACTCTCTTAGCAAGATATTTGTCCAGCATGAGTCACAGCAAAGGCGACAGATGAAGGCAGAGCAAGTAAGGTCTTTTATTTCTGTATTTTTATTTCTTCCTGTGCATTACTTATTAGGTATCTGGAGCGCCAAGTGAAGAATTGATCACAAAATCAGCTCCGCAGCTCCTGTTACAATTAGACCCTTTGAAGTTGTTCAGAAGGATTCCAAAATTGTTTGCAGGAATTTTTTGGAGAGTTTGGAGGATCAGAGCAGAAAAGGTCTGAAATGCTTTGTAAAGTTCTGTGAAATGCTACATTTCTATTAAATACCCTGCAGATTGCTCGAATTTGGCTTTTAGAATATTGGGATTGTGAGAAACAGACTGTCATAGATCTGCAGTCAAGGATATCTTAGACTGTCTCAGAGTGTTGAAGAGTGATTGGTCTTATGCCTACACTAGATCTTATGAACCTTCTGGGGTTTGTTCTTGAGCTTAGCACAGCGCTGGTTTCCAACACACGCGAAACTGAATATCTCATAACTTCCAAAAGTAACTGTAGCCTACGTACTTTATGTTCTCACCAATTTAGTTGGTAAATATTTTTATTCAATTTTATGTGTTCCTTGGCCATAATAGTTTATGTAATATCTTCCACAGTGGAATTTTCCATCCAAGGTAACTTCAATGTATGTTCTTAGCCATATTCACTGGCTCCAAGTAAACAATATTTTTATTATTTTCTTTAAAGAAGAGTCATTACTTTATGCCATCAGCCCTAAGTGAAGCCTAGTGAGTAAGTCTTGTGGGCACTTCGAATGTGAGGATGCTGATAGAAATACAGGGTTGTGGTCATGAGGTTTCAGATGATGAAGAACTGAATTCGAGACCACGTAGGTTACATCGTGTCAAAATTATCGACTTTTTTTGTCAATGCATTGAGACTGTGTCAAAAGTTTGAGTTCGATGATGACAAAATGATTGATGTGGCAGAGGAAATTTCCAGACAGAACAACATTCAGGAATAAGTGTAGGTATTGCTGGCTGTTGTAAGCTATTTATTGTGAGAATTATGAACAGAAAGGAAAAGAAAACAATAGCTGATAAAAAAGAAGGGTGCAGAAGAGGTCAGCTGATTTTAGCTGATGTCTCTAAGAGCTCTTATTCTTTCAAAATTGTGAGCTAAATAAATCTTATAGTTTCTAAAAGTTGTCAGTGTCAGATACTTCACTTTGGTGATGAACACCTGACAAATGTGTCTAACAATTATCAGTAATCAGTATTTTCTCATTAAGACTGAAACTTACTCTTCTCAAAAGAGATATTATCTGGATTTTCTCAAACTGGGTCCCTCTTCGTTCATCTCCAGAGTCTTAAATTTTATGGAATTTAAGGTTGCTTCACCCTGATCTTTAAAATTACATTTTATATAGTTAATTTGAGAATTTGAGATTCTCTTGTTACTTTTAGATTAGAAATGTAATTGTTATGAAATATATTTTATGTAATATTTTAGATAATCTAGCTGAGTAATATTAGCATAAAAATAGTATTTGGTTGATATTTATAAAAAGTTATTGCTTACCTATCTACACAGCAAACCATTTCTGTATTTTAATGATATGAAACATACAAAAATTTATACTTTAAAATTTTACTGTAAAAAGTCAATAACAAAATATTTTAGTATTATAAATCTTAAAGGAAATTTTCTCTTGTCTATCTACTTTCAATATATCTGTTTTGATTTTAACTTTCTTCCATAATTGATATAATGATAGGATTCTTGGAATCATTTGAATTCAATATCTACAGTCGTCATCTTCCTAATCCTGGACTAATAAACCTGACAACTTCAGCTTAAGAAATGAGGCTCACGAAAGTGGTTTCAGCCCATGTTCCATGGCAAGATGGTGGCCAGGCAGAGGAAGCATGATCAAAGGCTGTGGAAGAAATATGTACACATCCCATGGTGGCCAGGAAGAAGTGAGAGAAACAGAAAGAGGGCAGAGAGAGGAAAGGATTAAGAGAAAATGAAGGTTGACCACACCCAACCTGGCCCCACTTTCCAACAGTTCATTCAACTGCAGATTCATCAGTGGTTACATCAGAAAAAACTTCTCACACTGTAAGAGAGTCCATTGATGAGCATGGCTCCTTCATGATCCAGTATTTTCCAAAGTTCAATCTCTGAACATATGACATGTTGGATTGAGTTTTGCTCTCATCGAAATCATAATATGGAATGTTTAGCTTGGATAAAGACATCTATCTTCATTTCTTCAGTTTGTATATATTGTATGGTACATATAAAATTAAGAACTTATAGCAACTTTGCCAACTACATTTATTAAGTGTTCATACATTTCTGAATCATTTTTTTACACTGAACGGAGCAGTTGGAAATGTGAATTGCAAACAATACGAATGAAACAATGACTGATTAATAAAATAAGTATATTGTAAATATGTATGGTTCTATAGAGAATTAAAGAAAGGCATGACAGAGGACAGGGTTGTTGCTTGGTAGCACAGAGAGTACTCAATGTGCATGAGACTGATTTCGATCCGATGCATGGGGAAAAAATGAAATAAGGAAACTTTGATTAGATGACAAGCCTGGATTAGAAAAAAGGCAGAATGTTTTATGGATCAGCAGATATTAAAAGTACTGAGCCAAAATTATTTTAGTGGAACATGTTTTTAATATGATCCAGTTGGCTTCACGACCAACCGGCATATGTTATGCCTTTTTGCGTGACACCTAATGGTTAAGCTCTTCTAACCTACTGCATTCAGTCCATCCAGGTTTAAAATTTTGAGTATCATTTTGGCAGAGCTTAAATCATATTTTAAAGACTGAGCTATCAAGAGATTTTGGAGATGTCTACTATGTTTGCAACACAATGAACTCATTCCTCTTTTAAACGCAATGAGTAATATTTTGTTATAGTAGCTGAAATAACACAAATGTATGTGTGTGTGTGTATAATTTGTATATATATATATTTAACATATATGTTATTTTTATAAAGGTCGCTATAGCTTTGAGGGAGTAGTAATGCGTGATATGATCCTATTTATTTCAATTTTTGGAGTCAATTTGCTAGCAGAATTTAAAAAAATCACTTGAGAAGAGTTTTGAATAACAATGTTTTCTGCTAAAATCCCATGAAACAGACCATTTCAAGAAATGTAAATGAGGATCATAATTTTCAGAATTCAATTTTGAAACAAATTATCACATTTCTTTAGAAAAAGCCAAATACTTGAAGAGAAGAAATGCTTGCCTGCTTTCTCTAAAGGGTCCCTCGAGGGAGCATATGATGATTTGGTCTTGCCCATGGATTGCAGTGATTTCACAACACATGAGGAAAGCACAGCTATTTTAATAGCAGATGTTTCCAGAATGCTCTTAACATAACCTTTTTCTCAGTTATGCATATTAGATGAATTAAGAGAGATAATTAAGAATTTTTATTTTAAGCAGATATTAGACACTGGCAAACTAAATCATACCTGCATGTGAAGTGTTTGGATCAAATAAAATATGAATTGAAAATTTATGCCATATGGTAAATAGCACAAATTGCATTTTTAACAAATGATTTTTTTCAGTCAATAAAAACATCATTCTCTTTTTTCTGGCCTGCTGTGTGGTAAGTTGTTTCATATTTTTTAGTACCTGGATAATGTTAACAAAGATGAATATTGTAAGAAAAATGCAGTTAACTATTAATAGCTTATGATTATTTTTAGTTAAAATTTGCGACTCCTGTTCTTTTTTGCATTTGACTATTTGGTCTGATCCTGTGGTTAAAAAAAAAAAAACCAGGAACAACAACAACATCAAAGAAGACTAGTATTTCAGAAGCATTTTCCATACATCCATTTTTCTTATCTGTGGACATTTAACAGAATTCTCAATTATTTTCCAAATTACAATGACAGACAATGTTTCAGGCTAAATTTATATAATATTCAAAAAGCAGGTTAAAGTGAGATGAATGATTTTGTGTTTATTTATAAAACATAATAAGAATTATGCTTACACATGTTTTTAATGTGAATCATTACCCAAAATATTAAAGTTAATTGCTACATTATTTATAATGGAGCGTAAAATTATAATAACTCTAATAAAATGTTTGTTAGAAGAAGTTGCTGGCAAATTTGAGGAGAAAGTAGAAAATGTCAGCTAACATAACATCTAAACTTATTAATTGTTAGAATAGAAAGAAAAAATACATTATAGAAAAGTAGCAGACTGAGAGATTCCATCACACATAGCAAAATATGCTTGAAGAGAATCCCAGAAGGAGAGAGAAAAATAAGGAGCAGAGACCATCTTAAGAAATGAACAAAAGTTTACCAAAATGTGGTGAAAGATGTAAGATAAATAAGTACGCAAGAATACCGATGTGTTTCTCTAGGTGAACTCACAGTGACCGACACCAAGACAAGTTTTCAATAAATTACTTTAAGACTAAGAGAAAGAGACAATCTTAAAAGCAGCTACGTATAAAATATCTAAAGAAAATATTGAGAATATGAAAGAGAAAATTTGACATTTTCAAAGTAATAGCTAAAAAGTTCAATTCCAAATTCAGTGCAGAGAAAACAAGCAGACAGAGCCTAAGAAATGTAGAACACTCGACGAGGACATGAGCCAACTGCATGTAACAACTTATCTGGAACGTTCTAACCAGTGATGAGAAAAGACACACTCTTCTCAAGGACTCACATGGCATCTTTCCAGGATAGCCCGTATTTTAGGTTATACACTGCGTCCCCCTTGATTTCAAAAACTCCTTTCAATTATTTGCTCTTCTATTAATATCTACTCTCCCATGACATACTTGTTTAATGTATTTAAATATCAGTTCTCCAAAAATAAAGTGGAGGGATTATGAGGTTAAAGTAATATTAACACATATATATGTATACATTCATAAGAACTTATAACTCTTAGATTTTATATCACTATAATTAATAATAATAATTGTTCATAAATACATCAGTCAGGTAATGAATGGAAAATCACTATCATACAGCATATTTTATTAGTAATAAAATAGCCATAAGAGCCATACTTCCTTATGATTTCTGTTTAATTTGAGATTCAGAACACATTTTTACAAGTTTTTTTTTTCCATTTTCATGCTTTCTAACATTAGCTTCATCAGCAATAAAGGAGAATATCAGTTCTGCAAAAAAACAGGACTTGATGCATTTGGCTTTGTGTGTTTTAAATCGAGAATAGGACCACTCAGTAAATTTTTGTTAGATTTATCCAAGCTGGTAACATTTTTCACATACTAATTGGTTTAAAATCTTTACCAGAAGAGTATGTACATGATTATACATCCGCAAGTGTTCATTTGTTTACATATATTTTTCTTCATGTTCCATAGGAATAAACTTTGTAAAATACAATATATCCTGAAAGTGAGCAGAGATGAAGCAAGAAAATTTGCCTTTGCATTTTCCCGCATTAGAAATGGAATTGCCTTTGGAACTGTCACCACGCCAATAACCATTATAAGTTTTTCATATGTGCTCAGAATGCCAGAAAGAAACAGAAATGCTTGAATGCAGCATTTCTCCACACCTACAGTGAGGGGAATGAGAAATACGTGACAGTGTAACACAATATCCCTGTTCAATTTGTATTCTCATTTTAAGTGGGGTGCCCTTCCTGATCAAAATGCTATCTATGAAAATAAATACATAAAGAGAAATTTATCTTGCAAGTGTTTTTATTGCTGTTTGCATTAAAATTACACTTTATCAATATCATTTACTCATTCATTTGAGACAGAGTCCCACGCTGTAGGCCAAACGGGTTCTGAGCTCACACTGTGGCCCAGATTCACCTCACATTCATAGCAATCCTCCTGCCTCATCTTCCAGAATGCTGGGATTACAGGCCTGCACTACCAGGCTCAGTCTATGTAGGGATGGGGAATCGGACTTGCGTACTTAGTGTTCACTAGGCAGGTGCTTTCGTCTCTGAGATATTCCTCAAGTTTGTATTTTCATCTAAATGATAAATGTACAAGACTAACAGTCACCGAGAGCTAGCTTATAAATTAGTTATTTTAACAAGACGACTATAAGTTTAATGACAAAGTAAATCTTTTTATTATTATTATCATCTCTAATTTTTTGTGGGACAGGCCAGGGCTTATTTGGTCCTCCTCTGCTTATGGGCCTCACAGGCTATGAAGAAGGCATTAACTAAGATTTTGGCCTCCGATAGCATAACCTAAGGATGATTCTTGTTTGGCCTCTCACTACTAGAAATTGCACATCTGCGGTGTCTTGCTAACAATTAAATGGAAAGTATCACCGGCTTCCTCGTTTTTGAGCCTTTCCACTGTGGCATTTATCTTTCAACACAGCAGATGAGAGTGTCATCATATCACTGTTGCTATAGTGATAGTAAAAATGGCAAAGATCTTCCCTGCGTTCAGGGGCCATTACTCAGGTCTGTGACCTCAGCATACAAACTACAACTGAACCTCACCCCATCCCTCCAGGGTTCAATGTGACATGGCTTCTTCTGTATTGAAATTAGGAGCTTGTCAGCTACGCCAGCAAATAGCAACATCAGGACGTTATGAAGGCCCTAGAGAGTGTTCTTTCATGTCTAGGTTCTGTAGCCTGCAGCTTGGGATGCTACCATCTCATCTCCATGGAAACAAGTCACAGGTGGAGAAGTTAAGGTCAGTTTTAGAACTGTGTTTCTCAACCAAATGAGGTATAAACTTGGTCAGGCCTCAAATACTTTTGGCTTCATACTCCTAGGAGACTTAGTGACTTGGCAAAAGGTATAGAATAACAGGAAGTTAATGAAAGTGATTCTGGAAGTTGGTTCAAAACATACTAAAGCCAGTGAGAAGAGAAGCCTGGCAGAGGAGACCTGTGACCAATGGTGAAAGCGATGCCAGGTGAGAGTGAAGTAGCTTTAAAGAGGAGAGAGGAAGTTCAAAGAACAAGGGAAGTAAAAATGCAGCAGGAAGCCCCGGAGTCCTGTGGAAATTGGAAACACAGAGCCCTGAAACTTCGGCAAAAAAAAATCTGGCCCGTATTTTTAATTCATTGTAAGTATTAGCATAGGGTTATCACTAAAATCTGCATTTCTACGCATGCGAAAAATGCGAAGAACAAAATGAGATCACATTAATGTGTCCTCAAAAATCGTGTAAGAACACCTCTCTGGGCCTCTATCACTTTCAGAGAGAGACACTTCTCTGACTTTATCTCATGTTATCTTTTCTCCCCCATTTTATTGATTTTCATAAATGCCATACACAGTATTTATGTTGATCTCGAGTATTTTGTGCACATATGTATCACAACAGAATTGCAAGTCATTCCTCTCTCTCTTTTTGACCCTCCCTCTCCCTTTCCCTTCCCTCTAGGTCCCATTAGTCCCTTAATTCAGCTCTATGAAATGACTATGATCTGGGTTTCTCATATCAGAGAAACCATTTGATATTTGACCTCTGGTTTCAATTGCATCCTACATTTCTTACTATCATTTATTTTTTATGGTTTTTACTTTCATATATTTTAAATGATCTACTATGTAAAGTGAACATTTTTATTTTGAGTTAATCTGCATTTATTATGTTGTATAACACATCATTCATTACTAAATTTATGACTGTGAATCTCATATTGAACCCAGCCCCACAGCGCTCAACTATCTTAACTTTCTTGCACCAACTCTTTTCCTTGAAATAATAGTTCTTTTATTTTGCATTTGCTTAGTGTGTTAAGACTTTTAATTCAATTGTAAAATGTGCCCTTCATAAAATTTCTTTCAACATGTTAAAATATGAAATCTTCTTTCAACATGTTAAAATATTAAAACTAATTTTCAATGTAAAATTTTGGAATTGCCTTCTGAAATACTCATTCTAGAGGTTATTTTTGCTATGGAGTAAGTTTTTTGTTTTGTTTTGTTTTGTTTTCCTTTAACCACCAGTGAAGAAAACTTCTTAACATTTTTCTTGTGTTCTGGATTCAATGTCTTCTCTCTTTACTGTCTGATGTTAGTCAAGTGTCTACCACTCAGCATTCTTGAGAAAGGATTCACACATAAAACTTTTGAGATCCCATGTGCAAATATATTCTATATTAAATTGATGTGGCTTGATTTATAATTCTGCTTAGAATTAACATTTTTAAGATATTGTCTCTTTATCTCTTAGCATTTTAGTACTTCCTTGGAAAACTAGAAGGGTTTTATATTCTTATCATTTCAGGTGAATTTTACTTTGATTATTTAACATTTTGCATGTACCAAATTCTGCACATTGTTGATGATATTCATTCGCACAAACCTATTTTTGTACATTGTTTTAAGTTTAGCAATCCATATATATGAATTTTATGAGATAAATTAAAATGTTGCCTATAGATTTTCTTTTTGTTTATTTGTTCTTGTTCTATTCTTTCTTTCTAAAATTCTTTACAGTTGAATATTAGGTTATAAGCCCAAATATCTAGTCTTTATAATTCAAAATTTTATTTTCTCTCATTTTTTATTCTGCATGTGTGTGATGTAAGAAAGATATTCCTAATATAATTTTGTAAATGTGTAGTGAATGTAACTTTTGTTAATAAGGTTTTAAGTGCTAATATTGTCTTCTTAGTCTATGTTTATTTTCCTTTTCAATAATTTCACCTTTTAAATATTTTAATATTTTTAAAATATGAATGAGACAAATTACTCCTCTCTGTATATTTTTATTTTTATATTATTTCCCTAATTTTTCTATGATTTGTTCTTTACACAATAAACAAGCTCATGTGTTGATAAGATTGGCTTTATTGACTATGGGTTTCACTCACATTGAACTCATTGAGGTCTTTTGATGTGTGACTGCAGACATCACTATCTTTGGATCATTAAATTTTAGAATCTTGCTGGACGATATTCATCAACTTCCTGAGGGCCCAGAGCAGAAAGAGTGGCCAATGCCTCAGTATTTAGTAAATTAATTTGTAGTCTCTTAAAATATAAAAAGTTTTACTTCCATGAGCCTTAAAGATGTCTAGTAAGGACAACTTCTCTTCTCCCTTCTTCCTCCAAGAACTAAACTCTAGTCTTCTCCTACCAAGCATAAGGACATTTGAACAGATTGGTACTTACCTCACTGTCCAGAAAAGGTAAAGGAAAGGACCTGAGGGTGGCAGAGGGGATCCTATTGGCTTGGCAGCTGACTTTCTAAGAAATTCCTGCTGGCTGTTTCTTTCTGCTGTGAGACACAGGCTGCTTCTCAGTACTGTTGATCACTGGATTACAAATCACCACTCTCCGGTGTGTTTCCTTTGTGACACTTACATTTGCTCTGCCTTAAATTCACAAATCGCGGAGGCTGGCGGCATATCTCCATATCTCAGCGGTTCAAGCGCTTGCCCAGCAAGCTAACTGCCCTGAGTTGGATTTCCCAGCAGGACGTAATTTGGGCCTGGTGGCACACACCTGTAATCCCAGCACGGAGAAGGCTGAGGAAAGAAGATTTCTGTGAGTTCAAGGCCAGCCTGGGCCACAAAATGAGTTCAGGACCATCTTGGACTACAGAGAGAGACCCTGTCTCCAAAATAATAATAATAACAATTCACAAAATGTCTTTATCCTGCTGTGTGCTTTCACTCTTTTTGAGCCAGGTAGAAGTAGGAAAATATTTTATTATTTTAAGACTGTAATTAAATTTATATTTGATTTGATTTTTTTCTCAATTTAAGGTATTTTTTTAGTTTTCTATATAATCAAAGAGATCCTACTAGTCAAAAGGATTACACTGTATTATACCACATTAGTGTTAGCCTCCTTTTCAGTTTGTTTGTTCTCTTACTGTTCCTTCTCCTTTTTACTTTTTTCCAAAGAAAGAAATATTTGCAGGCTTCAGGTCTTTGATTGTTTAAGTGTTTGTTACCAGACATCATCAATTTAAACAGTAGCGTGGCTTAAAAATTCGTATGCTTTTCCCCAGTAGTACCCTTTAAAAGAAAAAGAAAAACATGAATGTAGGCATTTTTTTGAAAAAAAAAATGTACTTGTGTATTATATAACTTAAGCATAGCAGATAAAATTGTGTCTAACACATATAAATTTCAATTCTAAATGAAACGAACAAGAATGGATGAACTAAGCTACAAAACTGAATTACTTACTCACTATTGCATAGCAAAACGGAAGTGTTATGAGGCCGAGCATCTCAGGACAGATGATATTCATTGTGTGGGCAATGTAGCAAAACCTAATATGAAATATGGAACTGACACAGCGCTGTACTTATCAAAACCGGTTCACAGAGCACAGACTATTAAAATTTGACATTGGATCTAAAATAAGCAAAACTGTATTTCCAAAAATGTAAATAATACCCTCAAGAACCATGGAACTTGTTGACTTTATGGTCTTCATTCTTAGGCTTCTAGAAAATAACTTGTTTTGCTCAATGTTTGTAAACTTGATTTAAAAAAAAGAAATAATTCATAAAAAATTATAAATATAAAACTTGATTGTTGTGATCTTCAAAGAATCATGAGAAATAAATTATATGAAGAATGTTGATGCTTTGATTAATGGAATTAAACCTAAAAGAGATATTGTTAGCATCCATTTTAAATTATATTACAAAGATCTTTGGCCTTTTTTTAATATTAACACTATTTTCTCATACTGTGAACATTTTAAGCTATTTTACAGGAGAATATAGCTTTTTACTTGAGATATGTAATTGTGTGTATATGTGGCAAATTTAAAGTGCTAATTTTTCTTGGTGGCAGCTTAGATACGCTGATTCAGAAAGCAATTACAATTCTAATTAAATTTAAAACCATACTGTTATAGAAGAAAAATCTATTTTCATATAATACTGACATTTATATTGATGTCTGCTGTTCACTTAATTACAGCTAAGCTGCTAATAGAACATCAACTCTGCATTGTCTGTCTAGATAACCTGTCCAGGTTTCTGGTATTTGTCAATTCAACGGGTTCAAAGACTGTGTGCTACCAGTGAATGAAATCGCTGAGTGGATAATATAATTCAGTCATTAAAAAGAGACCTAGCCTGCATCCAACATGGGTATGTCCCTTTTATGAGGATGAAGTCAGCTTTACTTAAATAAAGCAGATTGCTCAGAAATTTATCCAAAAGCTATTAAAACAAATTCAATAAAATGATAATGTGAATAAATTCAGAGGTTTTTTTTTTTTCCTCCTTATATAAGAGTTCTGAGGTCGATGGCCAGGAGATTGATCAGTGACTTCTAGCTTTTTCTTTTTCATCCTTTATCTACATACTCGCAAAGGTTCATTGTAGTTGGTGATGTTTGTAAAGAAGGGTAGTATGACATCAAACAAGGGCGGCTTATGAAATGTCATAGCCAGTCTTCTAGGTAGGAAACGTTTTTGAAAAACATCACACAATAACTTAAGTACTATTAGCTAAAAAACCCCCACCACATACCACATACCACACACCTAAATCATCCATGAGAAGGCAATGCACAGTAGGCAAAATAATGAGTTTGCAGGCAGATAAGACTTTGTAAAATAGCTTAAAATAAGGTTGAATGGGAACATATCCCAAAACACAGCCAATTTGGCCTTAAATCTATAACTTTCAGAAATGCTTTCACATGCGCAGGAAGATTCATGTTCATGTATGCCCACTGTAACATTGCTTGTAAAACTTTGTGAAAGAATCATTTAAATGCTAATAAGGAGAAGTATAAAAATAGATTGTGTTAGAATTACCTAAAATAAATAAGATATTACTGTGTGAAAAAACAGACAAACACATTGAATTGAGTCTGAGGAGGAAAACTTATAAAAGACACATAAAGTGCAATGTTGTACACAGTTTAATACATTAAAAGTGATAAAACATGCAAATGTATAAATAGGTAACAAAAAAGTAGCAAAGCTACCTGGGACAGCCAGCACACATTTCACAAAAGTAAAAGCAGTTGGCAGATGGGAAAGGGGTCGGAAAAATGCAGAAAACAAAGAAAATTATTAAATTAAGAGAAAGTAGCACAAAATAGATTTGGACCCATTTGTGTCTTGTCATGTGATTCCACCATTTTTCAGTTGCACACCCATAAGCAGTCTGAGACCTTCTAAAATTGTAAACTACAATAAATTTTTCCTCCCTAATATTGTGCATATCAGGTATTCTGTCTTGGTGATGAAAAATTAACTAAGGCAGAAATTGGTACCAGAAGTGGGGTCATTTCTGTGACTTTACCTGACCATGTGGTTTGGAAACCTTTCAAACCCATTTGTAGGAGGAATTTGGAAAGGTTTGAGGATACCTGCTAGAGAAGCCTTGGAGTGCTCTGAGCCAAGCTTCAAAGGAGATTTTTGTCTGAGGTCAGAAGAGCAGAATGTTGATAGAAATAGGGATTGAAGGGATAGGCTCGAGAATTTTTAGGTGGGAAGGAGGACGGAATTGGCAAGTGGCTTAAAAGCCACATGTGGTATGCTCTAGCAGAAAGCTGGTTGGCATTTTGCCCTTGTCCAGAGACTTTGCCTGAAACTGAGATTAAGGGTGGTGGACCATTACTCTGATGGAGGAAATCTCAAGGCAAATTGCCGTTCAAATTGCTACATGGTTGCTGTTTGCAGCTTTTAGCCAGCTCTATGGGAAAAGACAGGATGAAATATCACAGAGAAAAATCATATGGAGAGTTTTAAGTCCCAGAGCAAAATGACAGGCAGCGGTGGGGCCAAGGAGCACAGGAAAGTGAAAGAGATTAGCATTAAGAAGAAGTCAGGCACTTCCCATCAGCACTATAGGAAAGATGCCCGGAGGGCATTTCCTAAGTCAGCAAGACTCCTGCCTTCCCCAGCGCAAGAGTGGAGAGGCAAAGGACTTCGATCTGAAAAGTGTACTCTAGGGCCAAAGAAAAATTGTCTTTTAGAGTTCAGCCATCTAACAACTCAGAGACTTCTGTAGCATTTGTCCAAGGGAGCCAGACTACTGCTCAAGCCAGTGGCAGACCTTGGTGATACCCGTGCAGCCCTGGCTTTGGAGGCTTGCAGAGAGCTGGACTTGAGAGTTCATGGATGCTTCCCCCCAGATTTCAGAGGAAGACCGTGGAGACCAGGCAGTATGCCCCTGGGAGAGCAGTATGTCAAGGTGCAAAGGAGAAGCCAAAGGTGAAGTGGAGAACATAGAAATCTGGAGAAGCCTGGAGCGTGGATCATCCATGAAGGAAAGACTTGAGGCAGGAGCAGATTCAGCCCAAGTGTAGAAGATGGCGGCTGGAGCCTGCTGGGAGGCTGTAGGTGCAGAGGCACTCAAGCCCTCTGAAATGCATATCTTCCCCTGGTTTTCTCCAGGTGCTGGATCTGGGATTACAGGATTTAACCTTTGCCCTGGTGGGTTTAGGAATTGTTTTGGTCCTATGGCTTTTTATCTTCCTATTCCTCTCTTTTGGAATGGAACTGTTTACCCGGTTCCATCTTATGTTGGAAGTGTTTCACTTTTTGATTTGCACAGGAGCTCACAGCTGAGAGCTTGCCTTGCAGCTCAGAGGAGACTTTGGACTTGGACTTTTTAACAGCACTGGACCTACTGGGACTTTAGCAACTCTTGAAAAAGGACTGCATACTTTTTCTATAAGGAGGTGGCCATGAGTTTTTTGGGGGCCATGGGTGGAATGTGGTGGTTTGGATCTGGAGTGTCCCCCCCTAAGCCACACATTTCTATAAACACTATGTCAGATTGGAAGGTGAAGCCCGAATGGAATGGGTAAATACTTAGGGCTTGACCAGGAGGGATGTGTGCTGGTTTTCCCTGTGTCCCAGGCTCTCTGGCCCACCACGGTGTGAGGATTTGTCTCCCAGCCAACGACAGCTCTACCTGTGGCCCTGCCATGTGACTCCACCATTTTCTAGCTGCACAACCATAAACAGATTAAGACCTTGTGAAAGTGTAAGCTACAATAAATCTTTCCTCCCTAAAGTTGTGCATGCCGGGTATTCTGTCTCAGAGAGGGAAAAGTAACTAAGAAAGAAAGATGGTATAAACTGACTCTACGCATAATCCAATATGTAAATACGTGCGAATAGGAATATTAAAATGAACATAGTACTTGCAAAACTGACACCTTCACAAGAGCAGATATTATGGTTTGGATCTAGAATGTCACGCAAAAGCCTCGTGTTTGGAAGATGCTTTCATCCAGGGGGTTAATTCCTTGATTTCCTGTGCCGTTGAGAGATGAGACCTAAGTAGAAGGGGACAATCACCGGGCCAGAACCCGAGTGGATGCACAGTGGCTCTACTCTCCTCCCTCTTTCAAATTCCTTTTTTGACACACCTTGAAAAACTTTTCTCCAACTAGGCCCACCGCAAGGCCTCCACATCTCCAGTCACGCATGGATGGACTGAGATTGTGACCCACCCCCCAAAACTGTGAGCTAAAATAGACCTTTCCTCCCTTAAGTTGTGGATGTCAGGAATCTTGTCCCGGCAGTGAAAAATTAAACCAGAGGGTGAGCTATTACAAAATAGCTCAAACAGTTAATGATGACGATCTTTGTAGAAGTTTAAACTTATAATTTGTTTTCTTAATAAGTGCTAGAAAAGACATAAAGTATATGTATAAATAGGATAGAAGGTTCTAATAATTTGCTAGTACAGGAAGAGAAGTAGGAAAAAAAAAAACCTCACGAGATTTTCCCAAGTAGAATTTGCCTCAAGATGGTAACATTACAAATAAGCCACTTGCTCCACAAAGCCCAGGTAGAACAGAACACTGAAGGAAACGTTTTGATGCCACCTTTTTTTTCCTCCAATCTTCTCTTCCCCAACCTCTACCCAGCCACTCAACAAAATTTAGGTTTAATCCTGCTAAGACGAATCGAGTCTTTCCTTATTTTATAATTTGATCAAGTTTTCTTTGAACCATTGGTTTGTTACCAATGTAGAAACACCAGGAGTACAGAAAAAAAGAAAGGAAGAAAATTGGAATCACTAAACTTTTGGCAAAAAAGGCATTAACAGAGGAAAGAGGTATATAAAAAAATTGAAGCAGTTTTCAGGAAAAATTTTCTTAATATTTATAAGTCATTTTGTCCTACAATAATGTTAAATCTTTGAAAAGAACCTGGCATGTGTAAAATTGTGAATACTTTCAGTTTAGTTTGAAAAAAGTATTGAATGTTTTTTTAACTTTTAAAAATATAGTATGCCACCTGTTATTTCAATAAATTATGAGAGCTTTGAATTAAATTTTTATATATGTATACTTTAATGCATATTATAAATAAATGTGTATGTAATTTTTATAAGTGAGAATTTATGCATGTTTCTCTAACATGCGTGTTATATGAATATAAAATAATTAGAAATAAAAACCAAACAATAAATCCTATTTTTGTATTTGAGGCTATTCAAAGGACAGCAATGAATATGTGACTATCTCAAAAAACTTGCCACTCACCCGCTATATGAAAGTTGAAATCGTTAGAGAGAAATCTGTATACTGGGTCAGTTGACAAATTTTAACTGATAGAATTGAGCAACTCTGCCCCCTTGTGGCAGCAAATCAACCTACCACAGGTCAGAAATCTTGAGAATTGTTATTGACTGCAGAAATGTTAAAATCAGGTGCCCCGAAAATATTTTGATTTTTATGGGGATTAGGAATTCTGGAAGGGAAGATGGAGTATGAGAACTGGTGAAATCCTGGCTTCTTTGCACAGTAACATTGCTTCTCGGGGTGTTTTGTAAGTCGGCTTCTGCAAGTAACTCATCACTTCCTGCTTTCTTATTTCAGGAATTTATCGTCCTGTAGTTTCTCTGATTCCTCTGCTGTTGGCCAAATCTGGACAGAAACTGAATTACAATACAGAACTGTATAGAAGGCACAAATGCCCAAACTTATGAGTGGCATTTGTCATGTCCACCCTTTTTATGCAGTCCAGAGCCCATTCATTTATCCAAACCTACCTTGCAATTGTGGTGAAACTTTAGTGTAAAGCCCTAAAGGGAAAGAGCAATGGGTTTTATCAGTAGCTAACTGGCTTTTTCATCTGTTAAAGTGAGGTCTCAGGTATATGTAAATTCTATTGGCCGCTTAATGACCTAAAAAGAAACTTAACTGCGGGTAAAATAATGTATTTCCTTAAAGAAATACAAATAGTGTAAAATTCCACACAGAATCTAGGCTAAGTGTATAATTCAGATGCCCGAAACACCCATGATAGGACTTCAATAAATACAGCTCCCATCCTAGTGGTAGCCAGTTCCACTTCTACGACCTTATTGAGTCGTGAAGTCAAGAGACTCAGATAAACATAGCCCTGAAGAGTCCAACAAATAAGAAGTCTTGTAGAGTAAAATGGTGATCTACTATATTGTCAATAAAATATGTCAATATATTCAGATACAACCAGTATCACAGGTGAGCAAACTGGATGTGTCACCTGAGGAACAAGAGTTCTTGCTGCCCCAACGAAGCAGAAGTGTGAAAGTCAACATCAACTTGACAATACATCTACTTTATACAACACTATTTTACCACTGAGTAAACTCATATTTATTTTGATAGAGATACTCAAATCAAACCTAATGCTGCTCTGCTGGTGCTAGACTGATGGCTGGACTCGCAATTTCAATAGACATGATGACTCCAATATTTGCGCGGCCTAACAGCCGTAAGAATCTTTTTCAAAAGTGAGTTGCAAGGGAAAGAGAGAGAATAGTTCCTCTTCCATTTTATACATTGTGATTAACTATGTATTAACTATTAACTCCGATAAATCACTATTGACTCAGTTTATCTAAGTTTTCTCCTAGTACACTGTCATATTCTTGGGTCTTATTGATCATCTCCTGAAATTTTCACTGCTTTCTGTTTGATCCATACACCCATTTATCTCCATGCAGCAGACATTTGATCGCTAATAATCCTGAAAAATTGGACCTGTTAATCTCTAGGGATGCCACATCCTAGTCCATCATCTACTTTTGAGAATCTGTGTGAGATTAACGTTCACTCTCCTATTTCTACATGGTCCTCTTTCTATTCTCTCACAGCTGGAATCCATACCTCCGTGCAAAGGCCTGGGTGAGCTGAGGTTGTGGGCATGCTGTGAGGACTGTGCACCTTGCAATAACAATCAACTATGACCCTGCAGCAACGACCACTCAGAATGGAAACTTATTTAGTTTTAGAAATATCTTCCAATATGTAAAAATAATAGTTAACTAGATTTCACTCAAATCTTCATCCATACACTATAAAACAGCTTCATAATAAAAAATGACAAAGAAGTAACTAACATGTTAAGGAATTCTTGAAGATTAATGAGAGTAATGCCCAGGATAAATAGAGATTTAAATTTTCAGTCTGTATTTTTACAAATTTGAATTAGACTTCATTAAAAACAATCAATGTATACTTTATCTTGAGGATCTTTTGGTAAAAGATGATGCAGTATCAGTTTATCCACTTATGCATTTAAATATTGAAATTCACCATTTTATTAAATATTATATTCTAATGACAAAATGTACATATTTCATCATTGTACCAAGTCTGTTCAAACTACAGATGACTCTCAATGTATAAAACACTTAATTCTGAGCTCTCTTTGTGTAGAAAAATACTATTCCAAAGACAAGAGATATAAAGGATAACAAAACATATGTTTCCATATTTTAGCATATATTCTAACAGCTAAGATTAATATTCAGATAATAATTACATGAACAAATGAGTTGTAATTACAATAACTGTGAGATGGTAAGATTTAGTGGCCTGAATGTGTCTATTTTGAGGAAGAATCTTATATATCTTATGAAATTAAAATAAAAACACATATTAGAGACATCAGACTTACAGATGGCATTCTCCAAATGAACATGCCAACCAAGGCAACAATGACAAAGCGTGAGGAAGGACAGTGAACGGGGCAGTCTTCCCAGAGGAAGGCACGAGGAGCCTTGATTCTCATTCTAAGAATAAATAAAATCTGCTGCTAATTTTTAAGCTAGGAAATTACATTCTGCATTTCCAGTCATTTGAATTACTTTTTATAAGATCATTTTCTGAGTAGAATTTAAAACACAGGAAGAAAAATGGCATTTATGAAAAATTTTTAGTTACTGTTGTTTTAAAACAACTTATGCTTATGAGTATGAAAATTTGTTACCAGGTGCAGGAAGAAATGAAGAGTTGGGGAAAAATAGTAAACACCACAATTAGAAAAAAGGTATGCTATTGTGGATAATTTCAAGAATATGATTGAATCAGGAAGTATTAGGAGGGTCAAATAATGAAAGTCAGGGGAAAAAGAAATAAAAAGTCCTTGTTTGATCTGAGACTATTGGGAATGAAGCTTTTGTCTCACAGCTTTCTCAGCCTGGACATTGCCTTGAATACCTTATTGCTAATCCTCCCCTGTCATCCACTCTTTTTCATATACTTCCGTATTCAAGCCAGAGATCAGGGTGTTTTCACTGACCTCATTTTTTACTTCTTGAACTCTTGCTTTTTAGTTTCAGCAGTCCTTCAACAAAATATGTCTTGTGTCTCTCCCTTCTGACATAACCTCCCCGTGCCTTACTTTAACTAATCAGTATTTTTAAAATAATTCCAATTTTTCCACACCTTTTTAAGTCTATTCAATACTGCAAGTCAGAATTCTACACGATATCCCTTCCTCATTTGAGAATGTGAATGACTTCTTATGCCATGAATACAATCTTGACTTCTTACCAGACTTTACAAGGCACTCATGGCTGAGACTCAGCTGACACTCTAATCCTTTTTTCTTAAACTCTCTTATGTACTCACTGGAAATTGTTTCTACAAGACTCATTTTAATTCCAAAAACCCACAAAAAAGTTCTCCTTTATAAATTTGACCATGCTTGTACTTTTTACAGACATGTTTTTCCTCAGATAGGACCAGCTTTGAATCCGATGTCACTACCAGTGGGGAGACTCCGTTTGGACTGGCAGGAGCAGTGTAAGAAAGACAGAAACTGTGAGCATGAGTATCGTATGGAGGAAGAGAATAGCAAGTGTAGAATAACATTGTCTAAATAAACTTCAGATGTTCTCTGAATAGCTGCTGCAGATAGAACTAAGATCATATTGGAGATCCAGGTAATATTTGATAGTGAAAGACTATTCTAAGGACAGGAGTGATTGGGACTCAGATACCTGAGGAGGTATTAATTAGTAATACAAAGACAAATTCTTTCCTTATTAAGGCAGAAATATGAAAAAGAGGAAGAAATGGGCTAGTACGAAGTTCTAATGGTGTTTTAATATATTTTCAATATGGCCATAATTTTACTTAATCTTCTAATGCAGCTTTCCACCAATTTTCACTAAAAGCTGCAGTAATTCTATTATTAAAAAATTAAAATTGATAATTTTATTTCTGTAGGCTAATGGAAAACTCTTCTATATTGTAAAAACTGCATATGCCCCTTTGGTTAAATTAATCTAATACTGTCTTAATTTAAATAAAATATACCCTTCTTTCCTATAAATTTGTGTCAGAATGCTGATGTATATTAATAAGATATTAAAGAGCGGTATAACATTCTGACTATGTTAAAAATTCATGTTAATCCTCTAACTACATTTTCTATAGCCTGTCAAAATACTTTACTAAGTATATTTCTTTAAAGGATTTTAGAGATAATAAATGAATTCCTGATATTTTTGATACTGTATGTAATTTCTGATGTCTCCCACTCATATTTTCTTATGTATATGTAATATGGCACCTGAAGAACTCAAGAAATCCGTCCTGACAATTAGTAGTAATGTCCTGAATCTCCACTATGGAATGGGCCATTGAAAAATAGAGGAAAAAATAATAATACACTTTCTTTGCTTATTTAGAAACGTTTATATTACATAATTTTTCCATAGAAACATGACATTAGTAATGTCCTCAATCTCCACAATGGAATAGACCATTCAAAAATAGAGGAAAATATAGCAATACACTTTCTTTACTTATTTAGAAACATTCATATTACATAATTTCTTTTTTCCATAGAAACATAACACCAGACTCATAGTCAGGATCCTTTTTGTCTGTTGTGTTAAAACACTCAAAACTACCTTGACTCGGAGATCAAATGAAACCTTTTATGGGTATAATCTGCCTGCTCTAGATACAGACTGAAGAAAATGTAGAAACATGAAAGAAAAAATGGATAAAATAGCTGTATTGTAGTTTGCAAGAAAGTTTTTATCTTTCTCTTGTCCATATACCTTTTATTAGTTAGGACTCAAAAATAGCAAGTGACAATATCCTGGGACAAGTTTTTCTCTTGAGAATAGAGTTGATTTTAATTTACTAAAGAATAACTGACCTATTTGTATGAACAGACTTTCTTTTCTTCTTCAAAACACCATGACTTTTGACCCCCAGAGCAAACACAAAGCTATAAAATCTTTCCTCCAAAGAACATTTCTCTCTCTTTTTTTTTCTTTTCCTAGTTTCTGCATGAAATTGGAAGTCTAAATGACAACCTGCTTACTTGGTTTATGGTCATAGCTACACGGAGTGGAATTTGAGAGTCCAAGCAAAGGCTAATATTTTGAAAAAATCTTCAAAGTAATATGTTAATATTTATTTACATTTCTCTAGTAAACACTAGAAAAATATTTTTGTTCATACTGATATGTTGCTTTATATTAAAATTAGAATTTATTGCATACAGTGAGTACAATATATTAACCTATAAAATTGGTACACTTCTTGTATGATGTATATATTTATGTAGGAATAGCATCTGTTTCTTGCTTAAAAAAGACATAGTCCCGATAGACACATGTAACATCTATTCAAAATAATTAAATAATATTTTGACTTTCATGTCAACAAGGTAACACTTTCTGTATTTATTGTTTGTGGTGCCTACAATTGTTAATTTCAGTTGGATATAAACAGATGCATTTAGAATGACTGTCATTTCCTGCGCTTGAGCCACATGAGTTTAAAAATTAATTTCTTAAAAAATTAATTTCCTTTATAGAACAGTCCCGGATTTAAGTTCTCCTCTTAAATCGGGTCTGATAAATCCAATTTTTTTCTTAATATCTGCAATTGATGTCTCCTAGATGTGTCAAATCTTACATAACTTAAGTAGAATTATTGATTTCTAAATCTCCTCAAACAATTTTGCTGATTCCCATGACAATCGTGTTTACACGATCAGTATAGTTGATCAAACAAGAACTCGGTCTATTCCTTTGTATGTAAACTATCTGCGAAGGCGGGAACTTCAACATCAGCAATTTTTTTTTTTTACTGTGGTTTACTTCTTCCACATGCCACACATCCACATTTCCACATTCCACATTCCATATTCCACAGTCCACACTTCTTTTACTTTAAAGATCATCTCTTAATTAAACAAAGCCTGTATCTGATCTATATCCTTAAAATAGTCCGCCGACATAATCGCAAATATTTTTTTTTCTGCTTGTAATTTTTGTTTGATGTTTTCCCAAAGACAAAGCCTGCTATGGGCAAATGTTTGTAATTAGCTTATTAGGAAGTAGTCACAAGAAAATAAATTGAGAGAGTGGGACATTTTGGATAAGTAAGGTTACACTGTCAAAAAAGTTTTAATAATTAAAAAGTGAATTATTTCTATGAAAACTATAGTACCAATGCAATGAAGGTGTCTGAGGAACCATTTAGAATGTAACCTGAGTTTTCACTGAAAGTAAAGACCGACCTATTCATCTACGGAAGTCTTTCCTCCTTTGTAGGAGAGCTCTCCCTAAAGCCCATGCGTCCAAGACTTGGCAGCCAATTTGTCAAAGCAGTAAGAATGGAGACTGAACTTGAATGGCTTTGTGATCCAGCCCGAGGGTTGGGGGAGTACCGTTCTGGGCGTGTTTGCAGAAAAATGACATGTAGGCTAGCCAGTTGAAGGAACAAAATCCACCTAACTGTGAGTGTCCTCAACAAATAAGCTTGTAGCTTGGAAGAAATTGAAAGAGAAGGAAGAAGGAAGTGTTCCCGTTTGGGAAGAGCTCCAATCTTCACATGGCTTTTGCACGTCAGGATTCTTGGTCCCTTGCTTGAGAAATACCTTCTGGGGAAGTTTCCCTGTGATTCATTTCACTATCTCCAGTAATCTAGACATTCGGACACTTCTATAACAGCAGTTCAGTGGGGCCCACCTGTTGCTTCCACCCAGAACAGACTGTGGCATTATCCACATAACACAGGTTTTACAAACAAGCAGAATGCAAGCGTTTTGAGATCATGGAGGCTTCCAAACGGATTTCAAAAATAAAAGTAATAGTACTAACGATGCCTGCAAGGTCAAGCAAGGACTCCCTAAGAGGACAGTGCATGAAGCTCAGAAATAGAGCCAGAAATGCAAAGGAGACACCTGGAAGGGAAAGATGCCCAGAATACGGTATGTCTGGGGAGGACAGCTGCCAGTTGTAAGTGGAGTAAGGGCCAGAGAGAGCACGTGACCTGCAACTGGCAAGGCCATAAAGGTCAGGCATCCAAATCCTGTGGGATTCCCATTTTACTACACCGTTCTCTGGGTGGCAACCTCTAGAACTTAGCCTTCGCCCTTGTGGATTTCAGTCTTCTGTTGGTTCAATTTTTATTTTTTCCATCTCCTTATACCTTCTTTTGGAATGCAAGTGTTTACCCTGTGCCATTGTACTTTGGGATTGTGTAGCTCCCCTATAGAGGTTTACCATTAGTAGCTGGCTTGGAGTCTCAGGAGAGACTTGGAATTTTGAAAAACCCCGACACTGATGAAATGTTAAGAAACTTTTTTGTGTGTTTTTGTTTGAACGTGGATAGTTGTTTTATGTCAGGTGGAATTATGAATTTGTTATTGTCTTTATCTAAAGATCAAATATGATTCAAGATGTATCTGGGTAGTAAGTTAAAAAAGAGAAACTAAATAATTACAGTTTTGAGTCAAAATAGTGGCAGAAACAAAGAAAAAGTTTCTCTCAAAAACTAATTCTCAGGAAAGATATTGGGGAACAATAAAAACATGGAAAATAATAGAAACTGGAGAACTAACAATCATTGGACAAGGCACATCATTCAAATTTTACCACATATCGACTTAATTATCACATTTTCCCATTTGATTTTATAGTTTTTAAATTACCTTTCCAAGTTAATATTATCGTTTTATAGACATAGCAAGGTAAGCCCATAAACACTAACAAATTGAGGTTACACTCTAATAAGAGGCCTCTGGCAGGGGATATTTAAAAGCTTCTCTTTGCCCATTACAAAGTTCATGAGTAACAACTTATAACAAAGACAAATTAGCAAGACAAAAACATAAGATTTATTCAATGGTAATTTTTCATAACATGAGGCCCTTCAGAAATGAGGAATGAAAAGTTGAGGGGAAAGTTCATGCTCGCACATAGTTGTGTGTAAAGATTAAATAACGAGAATGGTGGCATGAGAGTAGACAGGAGGAACTTTTCAAAAGCTAGTAGTTTTCACTCTTGGCCTCTGGTTCTACAGCTGGAAGAACGTGGGAGAACGGTCTTCCCCCTCTGCATTTTCTCAATTTCCTTTGGCTTAAAGTAACCAGTAGGCTGGGTATCATAGGTTGCGGCTGGTGTTCTGCACCTAGACATGAGGTCCAAGAGCATGGCTATGTCACTCCAATAATCATAATCCTCCCCAGGTAGAAGAAACCTGAATACTAAAGGATCCAAACTATGTGAATCCATTTACGTTACTTTACTTTCATTGGATATAAGTTAATGTATAGTTAAAGAAAGCAGATCTGAGGTCAGAGGCGGAAGGCAGGACCAAATGACAATAACAGACTCAAGGAAACTTCTACAAATTATTGATATATATTATCTTGACTAGAGAATGAACCCATGGAGATATCTGTATCAATCTATTAAAACTGAAGGAACGCATTTGGTATAACTAACTTTCAATAAAAATAATTCATTTTATGAGTCATATAGCATAAAGACACTCATGTGTGCAATGAAAATTTTGAGAAAAACTATTTAAAGATTAAACATAGTAATTGTCCTCATTTAATATTACTTTCTTTTATATGTTTCTCTTACGAGTATGTGTACAGATTTGTATTAATTGAAATTTATGCTACACATACACTCAAAGTGATAATAGTTTTTATATTTCAGATAATTTTGCCAATGTATACAAAAAATTGTTGAGTATAACCTCAGAAATAAGAATATTTAAAAAATTCTTAATATTGCTAAAACAAAGATATTTCTCAGGTAAATTAGGTCATAAAATGGTAGAGTGATATTGTCCCATGAAAATTTGACTTTCTTCATTGATGAAAGACACTATGCATATGCTTAAAGTTTAATTGTATATAAACAAAAAGATAATATTGAATTATAATTTGTGAATTCTTACAAAAGTCCATCATAACACTCATATTTTTATAGAGTTATTTCATTAGAATTCATTGATGGGGAAAGTAATTAGTAATGGTATCTAAGCCAAAATCTAAGTAAAATACTTTAAGTTAATACTTTTTAAATGTTTGAAATACACATAGCTTAACTATCTAAAAACTACAAGGAAAACTATCGAAGAGATCAGAGTAAAAACAAAATCTCAGGATAAAAACAAAATCTCAAATAACGTAAGGATTCTTGGTAGTCACGACCCTATTTAAAATTATTATAAATCTGAGTTATGTCACAAACGACTTGGCCTATATTACAAGCGCGAAATTTAGGCAGATTTTCCCCAAATAATTTACAAATACAAATTTATCTCTCCCATTCTATTTGAAGATATATTGTTTTGTCTTTATGATGCATAATTAAAAGTTTTTAACTATCACCACATCTGACTCCTATATCGCAACAACCAAATTCAAGCAGCTTTTCCCCAAAATACCTTGTAAATACAAATTTATTTCTACCATTCTATGTGAATATATATTGTTTTATCTTCATTGTTCAACAATATTGGACAAACTGTTGAACACATTTGACATACTCTATGAAGTTCAATAGGCAGTGCATAGGTGTGGGCACAAGTCAAAGGGGAGAGCGATTACTAGTATGAACTACTACATACTAAAATAAACTAGTGCTCTTTTTACAATCCAATTGTAGAATTCAAATGTAGACAACAGAAGAAAATAATTGGATTACAAAAAAATGAAAACTTCTGAACAACAAAGAAAATGACAACCTGAAGAAACAATGTTTGGATAAAGTGATATTTGCAATCCACATATCTGATAAAGGTTTAATAGTCAAAATGTATAAAAACTCAAATAGATCTAATTCAAGGAAACAACCCAATATACATGATGAAGTGTAAATTTGCCATAACGAAAGATAAATCTGTGTCATTTGTAGATAAATGTATGCACCTTGAGACCAGTATGCTTATAAAATTGATTAAAACAACAGAAAGTTAAATATTACATGGTGTCCCTAATATAAGAATCCAATCTATAAATAAGCAGAAGAGCCATACAAACATGAAGGTAGATTTTGAAGGGATGGAACCCGAGTTCCTGGAGAGTGTAAGAGGGGCGGAGAGAGAGGAGGGGATGTAGAAACAATGATTATGTGGCATGTCAATGCCTTGGGCTGAATGCCGTGATTATCCGATACAAATATTGTGCACACGAAAAAGAATAAGTTTGGGAAAAATAAGCAAAAGTAGGCAAATATTTCTCAGATCACATACAAATAGCTACTATGTATATCGGAAAGGCAAACGATGAATAATTACTAGAGGAATACAAGTTAAATGTATGAGATAATACCTTTCACATGATTGCTGGCAAATAATAAAAAAGAACAAAATTTGGCAAAGATGTGGAAAACATGGATCCATTATTAATTCGATTTTAAATTAATAATGGCATCATGGAACATAGGACAGTTTCCTTAGAAAAAGTAAAATTGAATAAAACTATAATCTACTAATCATACTTCTGAGTTTTTACCCACAAGGACTTGGAGCCAGTATGGGACAAAGATGTTTTCACCTCCTGTTCCTTTCAGCACCATTTATAAGAGCCCAATTATGGGGTCCACCTTTTCGAATGAAGAGATGAATGAATAAAGAAATTATGGTCTAAAGTGGAAAACTGCTGAACTTTAAAATAAAAAAATACTAGTTTCAACAACATGAGTAGAACTGCAATGTAAAATAAACTCTACAGAGGAAGATCAATGGTACACAATCTGAATTATATATAAAAATAGAAATAATTGAATTTAGAAATCTGAATCGGGAAATAGATATTACCAGGGACTGAGAAAGGGACGTAAAGCTGCTCTTAGACAAGTGGGAAAAGAGTTCTTTGCCCTTTCAATATAGTTCATAATATGGCTAATATAGTAAATGTTCTTTTATTACAAAGAAAGAGTTTATATTAATTTGTCACATCAAGTAATTATATGTAAATAAGAGCTTGAAGTGATATGTTAATTAGCTTAGTTTAACTATTATAAAAATTTAAAAATTGTCAGCTTACTTTATTCCCAATATGTGCAATTACAATTTCAATTTATTATTTAAAATTCATTTTTAAAAATAAATACCATCTATAACATTAGCTGCCTTATGTATTAGCATGTATCAAGTGTTATATGATGTTCAATATTTTCTTGTTTTCTTTAAGCACGATGCTAAAATCCCTCCCTAGTCTAATTCTTGTAGTCCTTATTACTAGTGTTTACCTTACAGGGTAAATTACTGTTACCAATTGCTTTATCATATTCTACGTAATTTTGAGGGATCCAAGAAAGTCCACAATTTAAACAGTTTACCTCACTGCATCAAAGATTTATTAAAAACTTACTCTGTTCAAAATAGTTTTATGATATATTCTGAAATTCAAAGTATTTGAAAAAGAGACCATAGATTAAGAAATAATGATGCTACATCAAAATAACAAGAAATGGGTTAAATAAGTAGACATTCTTTGATATCGGGGCCATGGGACACAGAAAATACAGAATTATAAGGGTTAATGAAGTTCAAAAGATTGCTAACTTTGAAGAATGAGTACAGTTTTACTACTAAAGAATGCAGTATAATGAAAAATTAAAGGCAATATGCAAAGACATTTTCACAGAAAGAATAAGACTGTGTTTATCAATATACAAAATCTCCAGATGGCTAGAACATGAAGTCGAAGATGTCCAATACATGTAGCCAGGAAGCCGATGACTCATGCAGGTGCACGAATTGTATTCAGAACTTTGATCTCTCGAGGAAAACTGAGAAAATCTTAGAACTTTAAGCAGAGGATAAATCCTGCTGGACATCTTGGCAAGACATTATGCCAGGTCACGGTTGCCATTATTTACAGATTTGAGATGTTTGGAGATCATAGGAAGATCTAGGTATAAGTTCTTGGAATAATGGATAAACTATGATGATTTGACTAAGTTGTCAAAGCAATAAAAGAGACAATAACTAATAAAGATTGCAGTAATATTAGATTCTAAGTGCTCACTATGCCAAAGTTGATTCTAAATGTTTGTTGTATCTGTTTTATATATAGCCAATATTGATTGTACCCCAGCCATACAGTAAACACTTATATATTATTATTATCCCCAATATATACATGAAAATACTAAGGCAGAAGTGTCTGAATTAACTTCTCTGGGATTTTATAGCTACACAGTTCTGGAGTCAATATTTGAAACTCAAATTTTAAGTCCTTGCTCAGAACTACGGTTACTGGTTTAACAGGATTATATGCAAGACAGAGTTCATTCACAAATTGGAATCATTTGTAAGGCTAAGTAATAATGTGACACCATTTCACTTGGAGAAGATTTACGGCATTTCTACAAAACCATAAGTGAAAGGCAAGGTGGTGTACTTAAGGATCGTAGACCATAAGCAGGGTTCGAACCCTCCTTGTACTGATTTATTCCAAATCCTGAAAAGCACAATTGGTTAATAAAAGGAGGAAAGAAATATTTTAAGAATCACCTTACAAAATAAAGTCTATAAATGGCTGTAAATATCACTTCCTGACAAGTGTACTTGATAAATATTCACACTTTAAGAATATGAAAATAACTTCTTTCTTTAAACTCTGTATCCTCTATTGGTTCCCGGAGAGGTGACTTTTGTCATCGTCTTTTATGGACTTAGTACCAGCTGATGACTAAAGAATAAAATGTAGTTATTTCTTTTCTCTAAATTAACTCAGAGGCTTGAATGGAACATAGATATATTTCATTTTGTGTTGTGCTAGCTGTTTTTCTCACAAAGTTTTATTATCGTCTCAGGGTGCTAAAGTTAGACACCCCAACACTTACAGTTGGGAGGGAAAGCAGCAAATACTGTGAATATCACAGAAATATAAAATCTCATGTAGTAAAATTACTGTAGAGAGATTTAAAAAGAACTTCTAAATTCCTAAAGGAAGTTGAGAACACACCAGGCTATATTTATGCAACTCTCATCTATGCTATAAACAATGATTTCATAAGCTGTTTCCAGAACCCTTCTGATTCTACATCCAACACAGCAACTGACCTAGATTTCCTGAGAACACCTTCCTGCCTGCTGGTTTGCCTGGCTGCTCATTTGGGGAATTCCAGAGCTCCTGGCCCAATGCACCTGTCTACCTCCTTCTCTCAAATTTTATCTCCTCAGGTCAGTACGTATCAGAGCATTGGACTAGGGGCACAGGAATTATCAACCCCATGCAGAGAGCCACAGTGAACACTGCTTTCCTACTGGGTAACCATTGGCCATTTAATTTTCAATCTTCCTTCTGGCCTTTAGGGTGACTAAATCTGTCTGCCACAAAGATCAAGCCACATTATCACCTCTTCACAGCCTTCATCACCATCAGATGCTAGAGCCCAAGAGGATGGGGCACTCTCTCAGCCTATCTCTGCAAAACCTCCTTTTTTTCTTTTTCTTTTTTTCTTATTTATCTATCAGAGCAATGTTTTACAGGCTGTGGTTTGTGAGAGATCCAAGCCCGGGGGCTCCAATTAGAAAGGGTTGAATGAAACTAAAAGCGCTGATAACTGCAATCTGTCTACTATTAACATCTCAGGCTCTGAGTGTGCTCTGTATTGCAGAGGTGAGAGGCCTACTGGGCAAAAGAAAAGGATTTGTTTAACCATGGTTAGGATGTAAGTTAAGCAAATTCAACAACTCCCTCCTTGCTTTATTTATATGCTTGGGCACAGATCCTCCTTCCCTAAGTTCATATTACAAATACCGAATCTTTAGCTATTTTTTCTTCTTATTTTAGTTTTTATTTTGCCAAAAGTAATGAAAACAAGGACACTTATTGAATCCTGCAACAGTTTTAAAACAATAGGAAGTTTCTCTGTCGTGAGCAGGAACCCAAGTGAAGCCTACTTAGATGCTTTCAACTGGAGTCTTCAAAAGACACCCTAAGACACTTAAACTGGTTCTTTGTTTTTACTTTTCACCATTGTTTATTTGCATGGAATTCATTCCAAGCTTAGATAATGCTTTCTTTTGATATTTTGTTGCCAACATTATAGCTAGCTTTTCTCTCTACTACAAATCAATAGAAAATGCAAGTTCTGTTTTAGTTAACAGTTCTTCCAAGAAAGAGTGATAGGGGTGTGTGTGTGTGTGTGTGTGTGTGTGTGTGTGTGTGTGTGTGTGTGTTATAAGTAGAAAAAGAGACAGAAATATTTACTTTTAAGGAAATGGCTCACAAGTTTGGGAAGAAATGGCGAATAGAAATCAGGAAAGTAGGGGGCAGGCTAGACTGATGAGATGACATCCACTCACAAGACCCAGGATAATTGGCTTTATCTAGACCCCACTGATTTAACTATTAATCTTTCCTCCCAAATATTTATATTGGCACATCTAGACTGATACCTGACCAAATAGCTAGTCACTATGATTTTGCTAAATTTGCCTAAAAACACTTTAAAACAACCATTTCAAAAATAAAAGTACATTCATTTGTCTGGATTTTTAATTACAATATATATTAAACTGCATGGAACAGTTAGCTTCTCCCTTAACTTCTGGAGTTTTCTTTCTTTTTGGAAACATTTTTGGTTATTTTGAATTCTGTGACTATTTTAGTTCAGTTCAACTAAATTAAACACATGCCCACAGCAGTCTAAAGTCAGAGCTAATATTTTTCATTATTAGGAAGAGAGAAAATGTGTCTCGTTTTTCTCATTATTTTCAATAATTTGTCAAATCACAAAATGCATTAAATAATTCTTAGATGTTGCCAAAACTTCTTAACTCAGTTATACCTACTAACTTTAGCTTGATCTTGATAAACCTATTGATTTCACTTATAGCTTTCTTAAATTCCCTATTCTTTTACATTTTGTGACGGAGACGGGATTGTAGGCCATTAGGGATACAGGGTGCCCCAGAAACGGAGAACGTACAGGAAAGCACGCTTATAGCAAAGGTAGCAGGCCATAACTTGCAGCAGTCTGTATCTGGCTACTCCCCAGCATTACTTAATCAGCAAATATTAAGTAGTTAAAATGACAATAGGGTAAAAGAATTTAAGGGAAGAGGACCTAGCAAACAGCCTTAGCAAGGAAACCGCTTAACGTAAGGACAGCCCCTTACTCAGCACAATTATAAGAACCCCTGCACATTGAGCCCTGGGAGCAGCCTGCATTTCCTGGTCTCCCTTTTGCCTAGCAGAACTTTACCCTCTTTCTTCCTCCTTCGTCTTCCTTTCCCCTACCACAATTGTTTCCAATAAAGTACTGTCTTCACAACCTGCCTCCCATCTTCTCTGACTCACTCTTCTATTCTGTGGAGAACATACGGACTTGGTGCAGAAGCCCGAAGGAATTGGGACCTGGCACTGCACACACTGACAATTACTTTTACAGAAATAGTGTATATTGTTTATAGATTTTATTTTTGGCATGGCTTAGCCTTACCTAAATATATAATGTTTCAGAGAAAACTTTCAGACCTTTATTTTTTTGTTAAAACACCAGGATTGAAGTTACTATTTCTAATATCTCTTACATGTAACAATATTTTGCACTTAACCTTTGATAAATGTCATTGAACAACATTATCAGTCCAGAAAATAAACCTATGATTACTCTGAGATGTATGGTAATAACAGCTACTGTTCATTAGTGTCATTAATAAATATTTACATACATGTTGACAAATAATAAGCACTAGTATAAGAAAGGTACTTAAATTCTCTCTATAAATTGAAAATAATGACAGAATAATTAGATTCTTTGATCATGTGGAATTACAGCATGCAAGTTCTAATATTTTATAGAATGGCTTGACTATTTCAGATATTGCCAAAGAGCTTGTTCTTTTATGATTGCTAATCATCACGTAATTTTAAAAATTTTATTCTCAGACTCCCTCAAAAAGACTAATCACTCATGAATGTACGAAACTTTAATATATAAAGATATACATACATTACTGGGAATATGGCTTAGAAGACTGAAACTAGAAGTCCTGATAGCTGCAATATTTTTATACATAAAAATATTTCAATTTGCAATATTTTTATACATAAAAATATTTCAATTTGCAATTTTCTTATATGCTTGATATTGTCAGAGGCTATTCTTTGAACATGTTATATTTACTATTTGTAAAATACGATGGTTTTACAAAACCCAACTTTATTTTAAAGTTTGCAATATAAAAATTGTATGGAGAAAGTTTGAAATAATTATTATTTTAAGTCATTTACTTTTGCTGATAGAAAATAGTACTCCAACAAGTTGATAGTCATAATCATATCAACACACGATGGATTTTGTTAAAGCACTTAGGAAAATGACAGTATTTGTTAATATGGGACCTGTAGTTTATAAAGTGTCCTCTACAAAGAAATGGTCATAAAAGCTTTTTACCTTTTATCTGAAACTATACATCAGAAAATTCTATATTAATTTTCTTTTTTTTTTCAGCCAACTTGTTATAACTCTTCTAAAAGAAATTTATACTTTATCTTAGTTTCTTTCTTTCTGTTGGGACTTAGTACCCAACATCCACAATGCAAAATAGCAAAAAATATTTTTAATTTATAGTTTTAGAAGGTCACTGTCCAGTTTTGGTTGGCCAGTGATGGTGGAAGCACACAGTGAGTCCTAGAAAGAGGATCTCTTCTCAGCATCTGCACTTTGGTTTCTGTTGGTTTTCCTAGTTAAGACTGGGAGGAACAGCAGGGCCAGAATGTACCATTCTAGGTTCAGTCTTAGTAATTGTTGCATTCAGCACTAGCCTCAGTTTTCTTCCCATTTGGATTAAGTTTCAGTGATCCAATCCTACTAAGTCATATGCCCTGTAATGTACTTCATAACCATAAACTACAGTCTACCACCAGCCTATTTTCACCACACACCGATCATCAGTAATCTTCTATAAACCCACAATCCACCTCTACTGACCGGTCTCCACCTCCTAACCATACATAGGACCATGGATAATCTGTAATATCAGAAAACTTGAGACTTTTGGGGAATGTTCCATGTCCAAAGTACAGCGCGCTCATACACACACGCACAAGCACGCACACACACTTATGTCAGCAAGAATAAAAAATTCTAAGATTTCCCCAAATCTGGGATTTACAAATCAGAATATGTCCTTGGATATTATGTATGAAAAATGTATCATTCAAATAAAAAATTTCAGTCTGTACCAAAGAACATCAACTGGTATCAAGAGTTTTTTTTTTTTTTGGATTGGAGATCCATTTTATTTTTGAAAATCTTCCTTCGTTTCCTTTGACAACAATTGGCAACTCCTCCTTAGTCCTCTCTTCTATTTATTTTTGCCCCAGGGGCAGTTGCTCACTCTGTAGTTCAGGCTGGTACTGAAATCACTCCAAGTGCTAGGATTATAAGTATGTGCCACCATGCCCAGCTTATAGACAATTGCCACCTGCTGATCATTGTTTTTGAGCATCTCTAAAAATTATTGTTCATAGAAAGTTCTTAATAGTAAACAATCACTCCTCTTCTTTTTCAAAATCCTTTACAAAATTTCCCATATATATATATATATATATATATATATATATATATATATATATATGCAACAGTTACATCAAGCTGGAAGAGTTTGTGCACATATATATCACAACATTATTACAATCTATTCCCCTATTTCTCTCTCTCACCCCTCCCTTAGAATCTCCTAACCCTCATCACATCCATTTGATTCCATAAAATGCCTGTATTCTAGGTTTTTCATATTAGATAAGCCATGAAATATTTTTCTTTTTGATTTTGACTCTGCTAAACCTGATGGTCTAATTTGACCTCTCATTTCTCTTATACATCTGATTTCCAAATCTGACTAGAATCTCCCACCAAGTTTTCTTATAACATTTATTATTTATTTATTTGTTTATTTACTTTAATTTTTGAGGCAGCATCTCAAACCATAGTCTAATTTGGTTGTGACTATTAGATAGTCTGGGCTGGCCTCAGATTCAAAGAAAAAAAAAAAAAAACTTTTGCTTCAGTCTCCTGAGTAGTGGGATTACAAGCAGGTACCTACTTCTAGGCAAATTTTATTTGGTAGTAGAGAGTTGAACCCAGAGCTATACACAAGTGAGGCAAGCACTAATGACCGAACCACGCACCTGCCCCTTAAAGCATTCTCCAAACCTTCCTAAATCTCTTCCACAAATAAGTTCTAAAGTCTTGTAAATGTAAGGACACATCAAGGATATCATTTCTCTTAAAATCAATTATTGTGTTAGTCACTTTCTTGCTACTGGGGAGAATAGCCTACATCCACAATTTCAAGAAGAAAAGGCTTATTGTAGCTCATGTTTCAGAGGACTCAGGCTATTCATGATCAGTTGGCAATACTGGAAGAGTTTGGCATGAAGGAAGGCAGCAGAGACAGCCAAAGGGGGCACTGGAATCAAGAATAGAACTTTCCAGTCTATGTTTCCAGTAATTTGCTCTTTCTAAGAGGCCCCAGATCTTAATAACACATGAACTCAATAATTTAACCCACTAAAACAATTAATTTCCCTGATCCAATCACCATCCAAATAACACGAAGGTTTTGGGTATATGTATAAATGTATTTATTAGCATCTATTTTTATTTGTTACATCATTAAATATGCAAATAGTCTGAAAAATAGTTTTATGCATACTACTACTTCCAATAGACATTTTATTACACAGATAAATGAACACATAAATGAATAATAATTTGAAAAACACTCTAAATCTACACTGTGATTTAATAAGAGGAATATGGCAATTGATAAGAAATATTTGAAAGAACAATGTCAATTGAGTCTTATTTTGTAGTGGAATAGGAATAAAACTTATCCAGCTGTACTAAATATTTTTAAAAAGCTTGTCTTCAAAATAAACTGTAAAGTCAGTTATTTCCTGGGTTATAAATGATTATGTGGGCGCAGATGTATATTATTAAAAAGCATAAAGTGAAAGTGAGAGTGTTTGATGGGAAGTGAAGAAGAAAAAAGTGAGTCAGGTCATGTGTGGCCTCACAGGCTGTCACCGCACTTTTGCCAATGCCCTCGCCCTTAGGAAGTCTCATTGCAGACTACGACGATTTGTGCAGAAACCAGATCTCTGCTGGTAACTCTTGGTACTAATAATACTGAATTCAAAGTCATGTAGTATTTGGTGAATCTAAATAATGCTAATACAGTTATGTCCTATTCAAACGACAACAAACTTAGGGGAGTCCTCTTCCCTGTGATTTATATGAAAAACTACATATAACAAGCATGCCAATTATTCTGATGAGAGTAATTAAGTTTTCCATTCCCATAATTAATAATGCATAAAATCTTTGGTAATGTGTTTTCATGATCATGGCTAATTGTATCCATCTGCTAATTTTATTAATTCAAAGGCATGTATGGCAATATTAATAGGCAATAAAGCATGTAAATTTATTAGCTAAATTTAATTAAATTCTACTAGTAAAATGAGTTTTTATGCAAATATATTTAAAATATATTAATGATTGGTATTTTACTTACAGGTTGGATCATTCACCTTAATATTCCAAAGGAAGGTGACAAGGAAATATTGAATCAATTGCTAATAGTTTCAGTTTAAAGAGCATGTCATGGCAAAAGAATAACAAGTATGTTATAAAGGCCCACCTTACTAGAACAAGAAAATGTCCAGTAAGTCATAAGATACAGTCATACAATTTCTGATGAATATGCTCATAACTGGCCATGTGCCACTCCATACAAAGGCAAGTTGGTCACTTGATTGCAGCTGCTAGGGCAAGGAGAGAAATGGAGAAGCTTCTATTCCATTTGACAAGCTTGTGTTTCAGGACACAGTCAGATCACCCTAGAGTAATAAGTGTGCTTCCTAAATTCACAGAAAATGCCTCCATAGGATGCTGGAAGTATAAATGGTTTTAAAATATCTATCAATACTTGTTTACTGCAGATGTATGTTTGTACTAACAGAAATCCGCACAATGATATGCTTGGTAAAAGCTCATTGCTGAAGAAAATATTTTAATAGGAAATGTAAGAAACAATCAAATTACGGGGGAGATATCATGAAATAAACTGTGTTATATACTTGAAGTGTGTAATGTTAAAATGCTTTTAAAATTGTTATCATAAATCTGAAATATTACTTTTGGAAGGCATGAATGGTAT